>JAEBDU010013373.1:255241-267463 GCA_016802625.1 Heliconius numata | reverse complement strand
TTACAGTACTAACACTCGCCTTTCACTGCTCCAGCCCAGTATAATTGTAAATAGGTCTTAACCACATTTGTAATTGAAGTAGTCGAGGTTGGCCAGCGGTGGAGCACGAGTAGTGCTCCGAGCCGTGGTAGAGCCTCGACTGAGCGTACGTCCGTGCGGTTGGTTTTATGTGATTGTCATCGATCGGTGCCACGTCAGAGTGACAGGCAACGCCATCTGGTTTTGACAACTGTCAACTATTAAATAATCGACTTTGCCGATATATAAAACGACAATATAGAACAAAAGGTTCTATATTGTCGTTTTATTATTATATAATATAAATATGGTTTTAGTTTAAATAAATTGTGAATATTATTATTGTAATTGATTGTGCATTTATATAACTGTTATATACTAGCGGACGCGCGCAGCTTCGCTTGCTTACTTAGAGGTGAATTCTAATAAACCACGAAACATATGTTCAATTAAATATTTTTAAGAGTCTAAATTTCAAATTTTATAAAGATCAGTGGCGAATTAAAGATTTTTCCATATAAACATTCAACCCCTTATTTGCACCCTTAGGGGGTGAATTCTAGAAAACCATGAAATACATGTTCAATTAAATACTTTTAAAAATTCAAATTCCAAATTTTACAAAAATCGGTGCCGATTTAGTTTTTTTTCGATACAAACTTTCAACACCCCTTTTTCTTTCAATTTTTTTATTTCACCCCTTTGGGATTAAAATTTTTCAAAATCCCTTCTTAGTGGATATCCAGATTACAAAAGTAAAAATCTGTCCAAATTTAACGTTTCTACGCACAGCGGTTACGGCTGTGCGTGCGTCTTACCTCAGTCATTGAGGACTTTAGGAAGTCCTTTTATATATATAGATTTTTGTGTATTCAAAATCAATCGGTCGTGGCGCATGGCATGCATGCCACTGTAATCGCGAATGATTGTGAGTTTGATGAAATATTTAATATTTTTATTTCCTCAATACGCAATGTATCCAGAATTCAGCAGAAAGTGGGGAATGGAAGTGCCTTAACATTAGGTCCCCAGGTTCCCTATGCTTACGCTGATATATGCGCGTACAGTGTGATAGGTAAAAAAACAAATTTTGGGTGAGGTTTAAACAAATGTTATGTATCTACATACTTATGTATTTATTAATGTATGTAACCTTAGTATTCCTAAATGAAACAGTAGGTACCGCCTCGTGAGTGGCGGTAAAATATATAGCACTTTTAGAATTATAGTGACCTAATCAAAAAATAAACTTGATTTTGAGGAAGAAAAAATATATATACCTAGATAAATAAATAAACAATTAATTTAAAAAGCATTTCCTATTGTATCTAAGAGTGCGATATATTTTACTTACTTACTAATTCAATGCCACCTAATGTCTAGTAAATAAATGACTTAAAATACTTTAGCAAATAAATATATCCCCATCTTATTCTCCAGTAACATTCGACGGTGAAACAATAGAAGGCGCGCCCCCACTGTGGTGCGCCGCGGCCGCCGGGCACCTGCCGCTGGTGAGGCTGCTGGTGCGCGCCGGCGCCAACGTCAACTCCACCACCAGGACCCACAGCACGCCGCTCAGGGCGGCCTGCTTTGATGGACACTACGATATTGTTAAGTTCCTAGTTGAAAATGGCGCGGGTTAGTGATGTTTTTGGTATTTTGGTGGATTATTTGCATTTTAGTTTTTTTAGGTAGGTACAGGTAGAGGTCGATGTGTCCTGTTTATTTGGGAAGTAAATAATCAAAAGAATACTAAAATCAAATCTGCGCTAGCGCACCCATCTGCGCTAGCTTCAAAATGGCCACAACTCATCGATCGTGCTGTATGTTAACTTCTGAAAATTGAACTCGTAACAATTATAAAGTATTTATGAGATCACGCAATAAGAATATCACGTAAAGGTTGTATGTATATAATTTAAAATATAGATAAATACGGAATTTATTATAGTTATCATCGGATGCATTTAGAGCACAACGTCTTGTTGTGAATGGATTATTTATATTTATGTAAGATTCCATACTTTCCAAACCCAACTAGCATTTGTTTGTTAGTGCTAAATGAAGAACAAAGTCATACGTCACTAGGTTTTCTCATCCCAACTAACAAAATCCAGAAAATATCGTATAAACATTAAGTTTTTTTACAGAAAGTTAACAAATTTAATTATTCATATTTGTTACAGATATAGAAATAGCGAATCGTCACGGCCACACATGCCTCATGATAGCCTGTTACAAGGGCCACATACACATAGCCAAATACCTGCTGTCGTTAAACGCCGACGTCAACAGGAAGAGCGTGAAAGGCAACACGGCGCTCCATGACTGCGCCGAGAGCGGGTCGCTGCATATACTTAAAATGCTTTTAGGGCATGGTGCCACCATGGATGTGGATTCTTATGGTGGGTTGGTCTGGATATTGATCTATTTGTGAATTTTATGGTTATGGGTTTTATCCCAATTAAGGGATGGTTTTTCTTTTTGGTCTATTAAAGCCGCCACTCTAATTTGGTCGGGAATTGAATAGTTTCTAAATTTGAACAATTATAGCTATTGTATTATTTTAAATGACAACTAAGTTTTTCCTAATATTATGTCTTTGTTCGGTTTTTCAACATAAAACCTCTACTTAGATGACTCCTAAAAAGTTCATTATAGGAAATTAGAATCTACCAAAAATTTTAATCTACTCTTTAATTTCCTATATATCTAAACTATAAACATTACCATAGAAATCTACAATGAACTAAAAAAATACAAAATACCTTTCAGGTATGACACCACTACTAGCTGCATCAGTGACAGGCCACACCCACATTGTAGAACACTTAATAAGCACCGAAAACGGTCTCGTATCGCGCCAACAAAGGATCGACGCTCTAGAACTGCTTGGTGCAACTTATGTGGACAAGAGACGAGACATGGTGGGCGCTCTGGCGTTGTGGAAACGAGCGATGGATGATAGGTGAGTTGGAGTGGTTTTACTGGAGAATAGAGGGTTTGGTATTTGGGCGGTTAGTTGAGAACGGAGTGTCTTAACACTTTGTCATATTTTCTAAAAAGGTTCCTAATTAGTTCTGGTATTTGGTTCACTTTAGTAATCTTTCGTTTTATAATCGGTAGCTTTCTTCATATTAGTAAATAATTTTACCGTAACATTTGGCGATCCGTTGCCTCTGGAGGGGTAGCCAGACAACGGACGGAAACAAACGGAATACAGCTTGAAGCTAAAAAAATATTCTAAATCATTTTTCCTTGTATAAGGATCGAATGAACAGTTAAATCATTTAAAATACAAACAATTTCAGATTCCCACCAGACGACAGCGAGCCGATACCAAAGCCCAAAGACATACCGCGCATAGAAGCATACGACTACGCAGTGGAACCAACCAACTCGCAACAACTGGAGGAACTGCTGGCCGACCCCGACGCGATGAGGATGCAGGCCCTCGTCATACGCGAAAGGATATTAGGTAACTTGGCTTACCTTAACTTACCTATAAGTTATTTTGGTTTTAAAAGTTTTTATAGTACTTAGGAACTAATCTTTAGATTGGGTCTTCCAGTCCTTCAAATACCGTAATAGCCATTTTTATTGATGAGAGTACTACTAGTTATTAAGAACGTAATTATTATGGCCATTTTATTTCAATCGATTATATAAATCAATAAGTTAATAATGAAAAACACGGAAACAAAACAGGCATCGACGGTCAACGGCTGTGATATACAACTCATTATTAAAATATTCCACATTTGGGAAAGTTTACGTCTTAACAACATAAATAGGTTATAAAACATTTAGACTCTTCCGTTCCCCACTTTCGCTCGTGTTCGTAGGCATTGCGTAGCATTCGGTGAGTGGCGGAACTCAACGCCGCGGAACTTTCCGAATTAACGTCTTCTAAGTCTAAGTATTTTCTTATAGGTTATTTTGAATTTGCTAACCTTTGCTCCGATAGACTGATTTTCAAGCAATCTGCTGAAATATTAATATTTGAACTACCTAACCGCATTAGTTAGATTTAATTTTTATATTTTTATATGAAAGTATTTTATTTTAATGAAATATCTTAGAAATTTTCATACTTTCACAATTAAATTGAGTCTGTTAAACGAAGCATGATACGAATTAGTATTTAAAATATGCTAATAACTTTTATTATTTGAAATTAAGTCGTGTTAAAAATTATAGTGATTGTTAGAATAATATTAAAAGATTGTATATTTTTTAGCTTCACACTTCACACCTCATATAGTAAGATAGTCACTGTATCCACTCACTTGTCAGGATAATCAATTACGTTCTCCGCTTGATATATTTTAAAAGAAAATATATTTTTAGAAGTATTAAATATAGCACTGATGCTTAAGATCATATTATTAGAAATTTGATATGGGTGTCCTCAAGTATCATACTCCTCATTCTTTTGATCCATACTATATTTGATCATCTTGGCAGTAACTCCATCTGCTCAGATGTAACTGCTCCGAAAATCAAGAGTAACCTTTGAGTTCCGTCACCCAACACTCAGTGTCTCGGAAAGTTCAGTGTCTTAACAGTACATTTCTCACCACTATATATGTGATACAAGCGTGAACCCACCAACTTGCAGGTCCGGCGCACCCTGACACGTCGTACTACGTGCGCTACCGCGGCGCGGTGTACGCGGACGCGGGCCGCTTCGCGCGCTGCCGCCAGCTGTGGCACCACGCGCTCGACATGCAGCGCGCCGTGCTGCCGCCGCTGTCGCCGCTCACGCACTCCAGCCTATACAGCTTCGCGGAGTTGTTCGCGTATATGTTGGCTGAGAGGGCGCGGCCTCCGCTCAGAGGTGATTGTATATATATACGCGAATGAGGGTCGCTATTTGGGACCTAATAATCTGTGTAACGGTTGACTCTTTGGCTTTTTCATAGAGACGTCTTCTCGCTGTGCGTTCTCTAATAGGGAATATTCTGGGGAACTTTTTGATCTGATACCTGCCACCGACTTTTCGCACAGTACGTCACAAACTTAAATATCATCCTTATCACCACGATATATGGCACTCTACTACTGTGCGGTTCCTGTTACTTAGGAACTTCCTCCCACGCACCACACAACTGTGGAATGACCTAGCTTTTCCGGCCCTGAGTTATACAGATTTGTAATTATTTATTTTATTTATATTCTTTATTGCACAAAAAAAAATAAAAAAAAATGTACAATAGGCGGGCTTAACGCTAACAAGCAAATTATCCTGATTATATATATTTTTATAATCTATACATTAATGGAATACCCAAAATAAAAATGGAATCTTATGGCATTTATGTTTGTTAGTTACTTTTAGTATTTTTTTAAAAGAGGTTGTGTTGTACAGGTCATAATCAGTGTCCTATAAATAATGTCATAGTAGTATTATAAAAATATTTAATTTTAAACATTACAATTTCAGGTCGCATAGTACCACCAGTCACATTCGAGGACATCGATCCAGTATTCCGTAAAGCTCTCTCCGAAATCAATAGAGGAATGGAACTCCTGACCTCCAAAGTGATAGACAGAGAGCACACACTCTCCACTCTACAACGCGTGTTGGTGATCTCTCTGCATTTGGCCGCGTTACTAGCGAGATTATTAGATACGCCCGAATGTACGCAAGAGGTTACAAGAGAGATACATAAGGCTGTTTACGCCTTGGTTAAATTGGATATTAAGGTTAGTGTAGGTTCTTTTTTTGGTTGTACTAAATTTATATTTTTACTAATTGGTCTTAAGTGAAATAGGGGAAAAAAGATTTTAAATATATTATATCACCTAATAAAAATCATATGAGCGTCCTTTAGATAAGGGCCGTTGCCTACAAACAACTGCCCCCGTTAGACATTTCTTTTTCAAATGAACTTTATTGCTGTTGACCCAGGTCAAGTTAAAAACCGGCCAGACTGGCCTTGACAGCGTCACCGGGCGGGCATCACCCGATTGACACATTTCCACCGCTTTTATAATATTTTTCACCAACTTTATAGTTTTTTACATGAGTTCGCTAACAATATATTATCTATTTCCAGGTCCGCCAAGGCCGCTCTGCACTCCACATAGCGTGCTCCTCAGAAGTAGGACGAGGGCGCGGGGCGGGGTCGCCGGGCGCGGGGCCAGCGGGCGGTGCGGGTGGTGTGGGGGGTGCGGCGGGGGACGCGTGCCCCGCGCTCGTGGCGCTCATGCTGCGTCTCGGAGCGCCGCCCGACGCGCGTGACGCGGACGGGAACACGCCTCTGCATCTTGTGTGTAAGGTGGGTACAGGATGAGGGGGTGTAGGTGTGCGTGTACCTACCTAGGTACTATTCACACTTGTGAGTATAGGAGTAAAAGTGTGTGTGTATGTGGGCGTGAGAGTGTGTTAAGTGTGTGTATATGTTTTCTGATCGGTTCCTTTCTGAGCAATAAGAAGTCTTTTTTTGCTTTACACTGTACACAGCAGAGAGAACCTAGTATTAAGACACTCCGTTCCCCACTTTCCGTCGAATTTTTTGATGCATTGCGTGTTCAGTGTCGGATCTTAATTTCGGGCTGTTTCCTGGGTGCCAGCGCCGAAAAATAAAAATATTAATAAAAATAATGAATTCTCTCAAGTGAGAATAAAACCAACAACTTAGATTTTGTTACATTTTCTTGCATTTGCTTACATTTTTTTATAATATTAGGTACATAATGAATTAAAATGAAATTAATAACATATTTGATACATGATATTTATCATATAACTAAATTGCACATTACGCTCATTCCAGTTGAACCCGTGTCCCGCAGAAGTAGTTCGCGAGCTCCTCTCCCACGGCGCCCACATAGACACAGTGAACTACGAGGGCGAAACCCCCGAAGAAATACTTAAAACTAACCAACAAAACATAACATCCATAGTAAATCCATTAAAATATACCACTCTAAAATGCTTAGCAGCGAGAACGGTCAAAAATTATAGATTGCCGTATAGACATGTTGTGCCGCATTGCTTGCATTCTACTATTATTACGCATTGATTTTTTTAAGTAGTTTTTTTTTATATATGTTTGTATCTATGCAGTGTGTGCTCAATATAATGTCACTGGCTGTGTTGAAAATTCCAAAATCAATATAATTTCGCCTTATATTTGTAACACGCTTTTATTAAGTTGACTGTAACGTTGTCACTATGTAAGATACTAAATTTGACTTACTTTACCAATACTTGATTTGACCAACGTGACACATTTAAACTTAGGTGACAGTATAATAACATGGAAGCATAGAGCTGGTCTGATGATAGAGCCTGAAGGTGAGAGGTGAAAACATGTTCAGATAGATTATAAACCAGATAATAACACAACAAAATAATAAGCAAAAGAATGTAAAAAGTTGTAGTTGGTACTAATTTTAGCAACATAGAAAGTCTTGTTTTGTTTTTATTAATGACATTGCTGTCGTTTTTAACTATGGCAACCAAAGTTGAGTAATTTCGACGCAATGAAGGTTAATATAATAACGTTATATGGAGTTTACACTGTATTTGTATATATAGTTAATTAAAGGTCTCTATGTATATTGTATATCAATATTTTAATACGTAAAAACTGAGTCAAACCTAACCTATAAATGTAAACGCCATTTTGTATTAGCTTTTGATGTGTGCATTTAATAACGAAAATCGTTAATATACTATAAATGTTAAATACGTTAGTTTTGTTTATTATAGCTATATGTAGATTTGTAATATGACAACACCGAATTACATATTGAGTTTAAAATTGACATAAAATGGTTTTTTTTATTATGATAATTTATACAATTGACATAAAGCCCAAGGTCCAAATGAAAGTATGAAGTGTGTGGTAGTGGTAATTAAATTATTTCAATGCATAAATATATAAAATGCGCTATCTATGTTTCAGTTTCATGGCCGTTTATATATTTTGCTACAAAAATTGCGCTTTTGTATACAAAAAATATGCGACATTTATGAAAGAAATAAGTAGAATGAATATAATTGAAAATCTTATTTAATTTGTAAAAATATTTATTATGTAACGTGATATTGGCATATTTACGTATTAATATAACATCTTCAGAATGAAAGAGAAATAACCTAAAAATCTTCTTATGTGCACTTTCTTGTCATAAATTTTATGTCACTTTTATTTTAGTAAATTTGATGACAATCTCCTTCGTGTGTTCTCCATACAACGTGACATTGGCGAAGTGATTGGTGCTCAAGCCTCAACTGGCACGCTCGAAGCGCCATAAATTAAGAACTGAACTGAATTGATGATAAATTGTATGCAATTTTGTCACTTTCTGGTCACAAAATGCTTAATGTCATTTTCGTTACGTCACTTTCATTCTAAGGTTGTGATACAGAAACATTAGCCATACTAATTTAAATAATTTCATTTCAACACGTGTAGATAAAAATTCGATGTGATATAAAAAAAATATTATTACTATTTTTTATTTATATTTTAAAATTCTATTACATATGTTTATTTATTGTTTGAGCTTTTTGGATTCTTGTACATAATTATTCTATTGCTGTATATATTATTGTATTTTAAAATTCGGTGATTGTTTTGTGTATAGATTTTTTTATTAGCTTCCCACGCAAGGTGAAGGGTGGAAGCTGGGAACCTCGTGCTGAGACATTTTGTATCCATTAAGGCCTTTTTGCTGAGTGGGAATCGAACCCACAACCTGTCGCGTTTATATTCGCAGGCTTGTGCCCCTGCGTTACGACAGGCTCCTGTTGATGTAGATTAGTAATAAAAAAAGTAAAAAAAATGTTTAATTATAATAACTCAAATGTATAAACTACTGCTATTATTATTTTTTATTGGTTTTAGAGATTCTGTACACATTAAGATTGGTATTAAATATCTTTTGTATTGTTTTTTTTGGATATTTTGTAGTGCAGCTAGCGTAGCTTGATAAATGTATAGCATTAATTATGGTCATTAAAAATGTCTAAAGATCTTTATAAAAGATATATTTTCATCGGAATACAATAAGTTTTAATAATTTCATTTAGTCTCGATCGCCTTTTAACGAATTTATTGTAAATTTCAATATTTATTTTTTTGTAATACCACTTAATATATTAATAAATGAAAAAAAAAATATATTTTATAATGTGTATTTAAATGTTAAAATGATAATGGTCGGATAATATGTTTGTCGGTAGTATAGTGCCACTTGTTAGTATTCACTGTTGTATAAAAAAAAATAATAAGATTTTCAGCTCAATTTTCAAGAGCTCAATAATTGTAAAACGCAATTGATTTTCATACTTTTAATTTTTTTGTAAGTCATTCGTGTTCAATATATTTATGGTCTAGTGTCTTTTTGAACTATTTTTTTATTTTTTCAAATGCATGGGTAGGTTTGGTTATGACTAGTTTTTAATGTTTTTTTTTTGTATGACTTATCACTGTTGTTTTCTACGTACGTACGTAAATACCGCTAAGTCCAAATTAACAATATTACGTAAACCTATTATAATTTGAACTTAGCAGGATTTGAACCTACTAAATATTATATGTAATAAAAATATTTTAATAATATTTCAGTGACCTAAGCCTTTATTTTTGTACGACGATAACTAGTCTATTATTTTACGTAAATTTTATTCAATATGGCCGTAACAAAGTGTCCGTCACACCGTACGGATTTTTTACTGTGCATTTTTATTTCCATACATTTTGTATGAGGGGCCGTTCGTAAATTAATTTGTTACAATTGGTCAATATAAATAGTTAATTTTTTACTGATTAAGTGCGGGATAACACTTTCAAAATGTAAAAAAAAAGATTGTTAGACCCTCTCCTCCCCCAAAATCAATCAACCAGCAGTTGTTAAATTAAAACAGCAGATCAGAAATTATTTTGACTTACATAAATTTCAAAATCTAATACTTTGAAATGTAATGTCACGAAATTGAGGAACTCTCTCTCTCACTCTCTTAATTGTGTTGTGACCTTACAGTACGGTCGACGACTCGTGACCGCCCTTAAATTTGCTATAGACGGCGGTGCAAATTTGATTTTAGGAAATTTTAGTCTTTTTAATTATTATCTTCCCCATTGTTTATTGAATCGTCTTCCCGAGTGAACAATGGGCAAACGTTCAGAAAGCCTAACATCAAGACTGCCACAACGTATTGTCCGTATTATAATTAATGAATGGCCCCTTTATGCTTATTGTCGACAGGTTCCCACTAGTACGGTGTGAATGAGGATTGTCAGTGTAAAAATAGTATAAGTAGGTAGTTTATACGAATTAATATTAAATGAAATTTCTGTGTATATTATGATAACGACAAAATTAATTATTTTATTTGATTTATTATAAAGAAATTAAATGTATATTGAAGTTGAAGTCGCGAGTGTTAGTTATAGTTTTGTAATTTTCACAAGTTAGTTAGTTGTGTATTCTCATAGTGATAATGTAGTACAGCGTGATTATTAATTATTGTAGGTATTTTTGAAATTAATAAATTTGCTTTAAAATACATGGGCTTTTTTTACCCTACTACGGTGAAACAAAAGGAGGGTTATGATTTTGAACTGTATGTATGTGGGTATGGATATTCATCACTTCCCTCTTAACTTTTAAACTAGTTATTATAATTAGACAAATGAAGTGACATTAGAAGCCTGTTGAATCAAAAGTCCTAACAAATCAAAAACTTTTGATCGTCCGCTGGTTACGGGCTACATGACGTGACGTTAAATTTAAACTAAAACTCCCTCTAGAGAACTTACTACTAAATAAAACACACTCAAAAAAGTACCTACGATACAAGAAAATAGTCTCCGCTGAATTTGTTATGTACGAATTATCCAAAAATTGCCGACTAATAAATAAACAACGTACACGTATATGTTTGAAGGATAGCCGTGGTCGTATGCCACCTACTGTAACAAAACAGTTTCACTATAATAATTATTAAATTAAAGTGGCATATGGCATATCACGTCTATCAATTCCTCGCTCTAATTATAAACAAAAAATAATTATAATAATTAACACTAAGAGGCCATCGTGGCGCAGTGTGGGCCTCTAAACGCAACTGTTATGTGTTCAATTCTCACTTGGGGAATTATTATAATTTCCATTTCCTTGCTTGGGTCACAATGTAAAGCGCGACGTTGAGTTCCACCACTCAAGAGAAACCAATGTTTTAACATTTCAGGTAGGTACGCCGTATTGAGGCACGACGCAAAAGAAAATAAACATACTATTTGTTTATTGCACATCCAAAATAAATAAAATACAATATGAATGCTAAACGTCATTATTAGGCAATAAATAAAACAAGAACATATGTGCTAATCATTTATTAACTAGTAAATGTCAAAAAATATAGTATAATATAATGATTGTATTAAAAGTATCTTTTATATGTATGAAAGAAAACATTTGTATATCGAATATTTCGATATTTATATAAAAGATTAGTATACGCCATTAGATATTTTATAAAAGTATTTTTTTTATTTGAAATGTTTTCATTTAATATAATAATGATCACAATTTCAATTTTTTTTCATTTTTAAATATCATATTCCGCCAATTTCAAATTTTCTCTTCATAGAAATTACTAGTAAGACAATAGGTTAATATAATTCCTATGCATTTTTGAAAAAAAATATTTTAACTGAACAGACAAGAAACAATTTATAAGTTTATTGAAAAATGAATGCTTCTTTTTCATTTTTTTTTCATATTTTCATTGCCAAAGAAAATAAGTTTTAGCTGTTGGGGTGCGGTGTGCAGTAATTGTTGCAAATCTTCCGTCTTAGATCCAGGGAATAAACTCCACATGACTTTCACTGTTTCCAAATTTCTCATCATTACTTTAGCAATTTGAACACCTTCTGGATTTTTCACTTTAGCTATTTTAACCACTGGTTCTATAGGCATTTTCTTGAGCTGAAATTTTCTTATGGCACAAACTAATGGCCAATATAAGAATTGTTCATAAAAATGTTCTGTTCCAGTCACTGCTGATAGAAATAATTTACATCTTTGTTCATTTTCATTATTCCAAGTGAGTCCCAATGCGAGGGCTTCGGATGATTGCAAAGTGGGAAATCTGTGGCGGTTCTCAAAAGCGTAGGCCGCTACTAAACCAGCAAGTCGATTTGCAGTGAATTCAAAGTTCTCAATTAAAACATTTGG
>JAEBDU010013373.1:0-240241 GCA_016802625.1 Heliconius numata | reverse complement strand
AAAATATACGAGAAACAATTTAAACTCAATAAACAACTTAATAATAAATTTCATCAAAAATAAGCAATTTCATTATAAAGGTGCTGACAATACGCTTAGAGTACATTGTTACGTGTTTACGTACCTACGTACGTACTGTGTAACGTACAATGTACGTTCAACATAATTTTAGAGTTTATCTGATGGAGGATTACGCGAGGAGATTATGGACGCCCGTCGGCCTCTCAAATTGAATTGTAATATGCCGTTATTAATAACAGCGGGCTGTTGTAGGGTTGATTGAGGAATAATATTTTTTCACATTTTTTTTGTTTTAAGTTTGTGATCAGATTTCGAGTAGGTAAAGTTCGTGGTGCTTGTGGATTTGATTTGACCCAGGAAAAGACAATTCCTCTCTCTGGTAACGATGCAAAACTCGGCGTTGAGTTTCGTTACTCAAGACGCAATGGCTCTAGAAGTCGGCGGAAAGTGGGGAACGGATGTGTGTATGTGTGGACACTAGGGTTCCTCTGCCTGCCCTGCTATGTGCGGGATACAGCGTGAAGCTGAAAAAATATATATGAGAGCAATATAAAGAGAAAATTGTGTACCTACTTTTTCTGGTTTAGACGCATTGCGCTAATACTAACACTAAGTTTTTACTAAGTAGACATGGCAAATGAAAATATTTTAAATATAAACTTAATTTATTATTATTATTTATTATTATTATTTATATTATTATTTTAATTTTTTATCATTATAAATTTATGAAACACATTTTTTTAATGTGTCATCAAAAAAAGAAAAAAGATAAGACCAGGCACTAAAATTTACAAAGCGTAATATATCAAGCCACGGGCGGTAATTAGTACCACATATACTATATATAAACTAAACCAAAATTAGCATCTATTGTCTATATATGAAAAGAAAAATAAAACTACCCTCACATTATCTACAATCACAACCCTATCACACACAATCGTTCGTTGGAGCGCGTCATTTTTTCCGCAAATTTTAAGCGTCTCCCTCAGAATGGGTCGAATCAGCTATATTTGTACAATAAGTGCTCGCCCGGGAACATTGAGTATACCTACAATAGCCCTTTTTGTTTAACGACGCAGCTCTATGGGTAGTGCACAGTGTTTCTGTTTAGGGTTCCGTACCTCAAAAGGTTAAAAAGGAACCTTTGTAGGATCACTTTGTAGTCCGCCTGTCCATCTGTCAAGACCATTTATGTGAAGATCGTCAGGAGGTATCAAGCTGAAATTAATATCAAACATTCAGGTCTATATAGTCAACACAAATGAAAGATACCAGCATTTTTTATAGTTATTACTGAGTTTTGTATGAAGAAATTCGCAGCGTAATCTAAGTTCTTATAAGTTGTACTATACGTTGACACACAATCCTGAAATTGGTACGGAAGCCTCGTTGGGAAAATCCGACTCGCACTTAACCGATTTTTTTTTCTTATCAATAACCCGTGGAGAAAGATTTTGCAATGTGTAACAATGGACTAATAATGCTATTACAATTTTATTTGTCATATTGTACCTATAGAAATTTGTTGTGATTTCGTCATTGACTATTTATTTTATAATTGGCTTTTAGAAAATGTGCAGTTTTGTATAACGTTACAATTCTAATATACAGACATACTTACATATTGTATATACAAAGGTACATGTCAAAACATCAGGACAATAAATGTAGAGAAAAATTAATACTTAAATGTAATATTTTTATGTTACAACTCACAACGTGACAAGGATAGCTTAAATGTAGAGAAAAATATTATAAAATCATCTCATTTTCTATGATTGTGAAACCACGTCGGTTAAATCGCAAAAAGATTTTTTAATTATATATTTTTTCGAGAAAACGGGAGAAGTAGTTTAGGTCGCATGTACCTACAACGGGTTGCTTGTTATATATCCAAAAGCTTTTCTCAATAAGCGAACTATCTAATAAGTACAATAAAAAATCAATCCAAATCAATATTTTCTGAGATTAGCACTTTCAATCAAACGAAATAAATCAAAGAATTTTTAAAATTTTATTTTAAGTCATTTTATTATAAGTTTTACAGATTTTTATTAGAATTTAAAAAATAAGCATAAACGCCCACATCTTCTGATTACGTGTCTAGATTATTTTTTCTGTGCTCCAAGGAGCTGTAATCCTGAAGAGTTGATATTAGTTTCAGCTTGATCACGACCAAAGCCACGAGCTCTTGAGGCAAAGGATCTTGACCGACGGACATACATACAGATGGACAAGTAAGTGATCCGTTAAGAGTTCCATAGCTTCTCGCTGTATCTCTCACATAGCTGAGCAGAGTAGGGTAGGCAGTAGGATCCTGGGAATCTAAACTTAAGACATTTCCCCACTTTCTACCAACTTTTGAGACATTGCGTGTTGAATGGCGGAACTCAACGCTGCGCTTTAGATAAGCACGCCAAATCTATATCTATCTATACTAATATAATTTTTTAAAGTTTTTTTAAAGTACTTTCTAATTTGACATGCAATTTATTCTGCCATGTTAATAACAACCGTCGCGTCGCTACGCAACCGTTACCGCGACATTTTGATATTCATCCTTATGAAAATAAATATTATAGTCACTTTTAGCATTTTATCTAGATTGAAATTATAGTATACTGTATAACATACTAATAAATAATTAAGAAGATGTCACTGATTCAAAATGACCTAGCCTACGGACGGCACAGTATGACCGACGCGAAAATATTCTTATAGTTCAAGCAGGCGTAGCCGCGTCCGGGTCCACTAGTATTAAATAACGCAGTATTTAATATGATTTAATATACTTATAAATATTAACAAATCACGCCTCATACAAACAGTTTCGTCATTATTATGGCGTCAGTTGTTTTTCTCTGGTATAAATAAAGCGGTCTCATTTGTCACAATTACCGTTGGCGCGGAATAACAGGCTGGTGAAACAAACTGTAACGATAACCTCTTGTTAGCTGCCCATCTCGTGTGGTTCATACATTTTTATGACTCACTTTACCCACCCATGTCTCTACTAGTTGCCTTTGAAATATTATTGTTGTATTTTTCCTTTTGTTTATCTATTTTTTTAATTTTTTTATCAGTTTCCCGTATACAGCAGGGTAGGCAGAGGGAACGTAGTGTTAAGACACTCCATTCCCCACTTTCTGCCAAATTCTGGATTTCGATTGGCAGAAATCAATGCCGCGTTTTGCTTCGAAACCAGAACGAAGAAATGGAAATATAAACGTAAATAAATATTTCACTTCCCCGAGTTTGGATCGAACTCACAACCGTCGCGTTACAGTCGCACCCTTGTGCCGCTGCGCCACGACGACCTCATCTATATATCTTTATCTATTTATTTATATACGAATATTGTAAACAGATTTCGAAAGCACAGTGGTACATCTGACTGTAGGTAAATGCGGTGGTCGGGTGTTCAATAAATTAATGGGAAAGGCAAATGAAAAAAAATGTTTATATCAAGGAGTGCAAGATGCACATATTTTTTTTACTGGCGGACTACGACGAGGCGAAAAAGAGAGTTTTGATTTTCATCGGTGATGTAGGTGCCTATGTTCACCCGTATCCCTGTAACTTCTAAAAAAATTTTTATACTATGACGAATGATCTCTATGATGAAGTGTTTTAACACTAGTTAAGTAACAAAGAAAATGGACATGCTGTTATTAACCTTAATATATTTGTTCTGCCATATTTGATGGTGGCTTAATTACTAGGGCTGTGACATGTTTGCGGAACCCGAAACTAGGGTTGGGCCACTTCATTAACTAATCTGTTGGTTTAGTATAAGGTGAATTTTGGCGTATGGTTGGAAAGGTGAGCTTAGGTAAGTACTTTTGTTTTTTAAGTTCATTTGAATATTTATTTAGGTTTTGAGAATAAAATTCTATATATTTATATTCTTAATGGCTGTGACTGTTATATCTATATATATAAAAGGACTTGTCCTCACTGACTGAGGTAAGATGCGCGCACAGCCGTAACCGCTGTGCGTAGAAACGTGAAATTTGGACACATGTTTACTTTCGTAATCTGGACATCCACTAAGAAGGGATTTTGAAAAATTTTAACCCTAAAGGGGTGAAATAGGGGTTCAAAGTTTGTATGGAAAAAAATTTAAATCGGCACCGATTTTTATAAAATTTGAAATATAGATTTTTAAAAGTATTTAATTGAACACGTGTTTCATCGTTTTCTAGAATTCTCCCCCTGAGGGTGCAAATAAGGGGTTGAAAGTTTGTATGGAAAAATTCTTAAATCGCCACTGATTTTTATAAAATTTGAAATTTAGACTCTTAAAAATATTTCATTGAACACATGTTTCATGGGTTATTAGAATTCACCCCTAAATACGGAAGCGAAGCTGCGCGCGTCCGCTAGTTTAGTTATAAAATTACTTATTTATATATTGAAAAAAGTATATTCAATATCTATGTGCGTATATTTTGTTAGTACACATTGTATCACAAAATAATCTATGGAGCTAGCCAATCCACTTGGACTCTACTTAATCGACAAAAAACAATAGAATATTAATAATGTATTCAAGTTAAAGGCTTGGGGACGAAAAGAAAATGAGTGACAAAGGAATGGTAAAAATCTGAAAAATAACCAGAAAAATGTTGATACAGTGATATTCTCGGTTGACTTTCGAGAACACAGAACCGATAATACTGGAGGAGGAAGTTCAAATATAAAACATGAGACTCCCTAGATAGGATGAAGGAAGAGGTTGGTAACATTGTATAAGATGAAAGAGATGCGCAGAGAGCAATGTGTTTTCTCTCCGTACACTCTTTCTACACCGCTAGGAATAAAGAGAAATTAAAAAAAGTTAAAGGTAAAAGGTGGGGGATCGAGTGTCTTAGTACTAGGCTCCCTCTCCTTACTTCGTTATAAGAAAACATAAATTATGCATTATACAGTAAAAATCGTAAAGCTAAAAATAATCACCAGGTTCTCTAAATACGCAGCCATTTCTCATTATTAATTATCTATTTCGTACAAAATCTTCAAATTATTCGTTCAAAAGAAATCACGCAAAAAATCCTTATTTAATTGGTACCTTATAAATGTTAAAGAAGATTATGTGTTTATAATTCAAAGGCAAAAAAAAATGCTTCTCAAAAAGTAGTAAATGACTTAAAATATATTATATTTTATACCTTAACTATAAAATAATAAAGACTATATTACTATAACGGAAATACAATTAAAATTACCCTAACATTTTAAGTAGGCTCAATGATATTGTGGTAAACACAAAAAGCACGTGTTTATTGTTAATAATGTATACGTAAATTACTTTTGGAAAAATAAATAGAGCTTTTATAATCACCTGAGAGTTTTATTTTGAGTTAGTGGTCGCCTGCAAATCTGTTGATGTGGTTTTTTAGATGTAAAATAAAAAAAATCTCTCTTTATCTCTACTCTCCCTTCACTCCGTACATTACACTCTCTACACCTCCCTAACTTACTCCTCTCATATGCCATATTTCTAGTTTTTAAGTCAAGTAATTTCTGATGTACCTACATTGTCTATTAGTCAGTAAGGGAAGGGTTTCATATATAAGAATATAGAGTCAATAGTGATTCCTACTACACATTAAATTAATTTCTTTTAAGCTTCACGCTGTATCCCGCACATGGCAGGATAGGCAGAGGGGGATATGGGAACCTAGTTGTAAAACACTTCGTTTTCATTAAAACACCAGTTACCAGAGAAAGTAAATGAAAATATTAAATAATGCATTTCCCCGAATGGGAATTCAACCTACAACCGTCGCATTGACATTCACACGTTTGTGTTCAAGCGCTATGACGGCATCATTAAATTATTATTTTTATCAATTTGAAAAAGAAACAAAATCTTGATGTAAATAATTATAATTATATTAAATTATATTATTAAATCCGATGTAGAGTTCTGTCGAAACTCTATATGACCGAGAGGTAGAAAACGTAAGTAGTTTAGTTAAGTTTTTATTTTAAGTATTATATGTGTCGAGTGGTGGAACTTAGCACCGGTCTTTCTATATCCGAAAGAAAATATTTATTTAAATACAATCATTATAGAGTCATCTAGTGTAGGTAGAACCCACTACCATCATATTAACAAGGCACTGTACCACTGCACAACGGTGACCTACATATAAATAGTTATTTTAATACAAAATTAAATGAAACAACGTTTAAATTACCTGCCGCCAGTAATGATGAATCTGTGAGCGCAAACGGGGTCTCAATATCGATATGATAAAGCGTGACAACACTTTATTATGTTGCTACTCAGTTACGAATTGAGTGGATTAGTGAGGGGAAATTCTTTTGTATTATATATCGATATTTTCTTACCTTTTTGTGCTATAGGCAAGTTTCGCCCTTCATTTTTTTATGGTTATTCATTTTATCCATTATTTTTTAATAACGCTATGGAAATAGTTGTGCTATTTTTACAATTTAGGTATAAATACGTACATAATGCATATGCAATTGCCAAAAACACTAAAGCACTTTGAGAGGAGCAATTTGATTTTATTTTCGTTTTTTTAAGAATTATCGATAAATAATAGACAATCTAATATTATTAGTTATATACCTATATGTATATATATATTTCACTAGTTTCCATTAAAACATATTACGTGCTAGAGGGCGTAGCTAAACACCACATTTTATCTTAAAAAATCGGAAATTATATTCTTACTCAATAAATACTAAGTATATATACGACACAAAAACAATTTCTAATCTCGAACCAGTAGTTTCTGATTCTCTAGAACCTCGTTGTAACAAATATGAGTTTTGGCATATTAGCATAGAAGTACAGACAGACGACTGTAAGATATCGACATACGGTCATCGCATCACTATCCACATCAGGGGTTGCGAACCCTTCAACACAGCTTAATTCCATAATTGAGGGTTAAATCGGTACAGACGGGCAGCTCATTTATTACACCATACACTCCTCTCTCCGTTATCGCGATGACATTTCTATAGAAAACGATTTAGTACCGTGCGATTGAAAGATAAACATCTATTTTATATCTTTTTGTTTGTTTTGTTTTTGATTTTTGAATTGTTTTTTGTGATTTTTTGTGGTTGGATAGATGGTGTTTTGTTGTTTTTTTTTTTTTACAATTTTTCTCTTTTAATTGGACATTACGTTTCTATTCTTTCATAAAATTTTAGTTTGAAATAAAAAATCTTTTTGGATTGTTTATTATAATAATGCAGTCGGTACCTCAAGTAATAAGGACATAAGAGAAAAATGAATAGAGTTATATTTTAAACAATTTTTAGCCCACATTTTCGGTCCTGTTAGTTGAATTGAAATGAGCTAAGTTTAGTTAAAAAAAGTTAAAGATATTATATACATATTCGTAAACCATATATAGTTACATAGTATATACATAGTTTTCGAGTATTCTAGATTATTTCAAATGAAATAAATTGAAACCTAAAAATTCAGACGGCTTAAACAAACACTTAGGTACCTACTACATACTAAATGTATTACATGCGTTATTTGAAACCCTTTTACAAGTCTAGACTTTTCACTTAAAATTATAGCTTTTCGCATACCTACGTGTTCTTAAACATACAGTAGTTTATATTCTTTTAATATTTTTTATATTTAAATAGAAATAAAATATAAAATCTTATTCATTCGGATAGCGAAGAAATTCTATATACGAACACATATAATTTTCTTTCTTTTTTCTATATTATTATACCACACTGAGGTTATGAAAAATATTTTTAGAAATAATACAAGTGGGGAATAGTGTCTAAACACTTCTCTCTGCTTACACTGATTAAAAAAATGTCTTATAAATATACCTTTGATCACTCTGTAATATGGCTAGGCTGTTATAATAGGCTAATAGATTTGTATGAATTGAACCAAACCGAACCAGCAACCTATATACAGTCAAACGCTTGTGCCCCTTTCAAATTAAGCTTTGAAATACAATTATACAGCTGGAGTTGGAAAAATGAATTTAGGTCAGTAGGTTAGTTTTAAAACGTCTGCAACTAGAGTAGATGGGTATGTAGGTACGTCGGTAAGTACATATAGACCTTCCCTTGACGTGATAAGACAAGGGACTAATGTATGTATAAATTGCGATTTTGATGTAGAGTTAACATAACATAAATAAATAATAACAAGACAAAATAAATCATAATTTTACTATCGATTTTTAATTGTTTTGAATCCATATATTTTATTTTAAATATAAACGTGACAGACAAACCGAAAATATATAACCAGTACCATTATATACCAACATGAACAATGAACAAACAACATACCCCATACATATAACCGAATCAACTATCAACTATTATTTTACAACACAATTACAAAATAAACAAAAACCGCAACGTTTTAAACGTTAATGTTACAAATGAACGGTTATTTCAATCACAGCTTTAATTCCGCCCGCCCTTAAACAAGCTGGGTTCGTCCAATCGATAAGTTTGGGCGGTAGGGGGTGTTTCCGGTAAATAAAGATATGGGGGTGCCGCTATTGGTGGGTTTTAGAAGGGGGCGTGGTCGGCTGGGGTTCATTTTATTGGTTGTGGGGCTTCGTCAGTGCCGGCCTGTCAGTCGTGCTGTGGTGTTGACTTTTAAGTTGGTTCGGTTATGTTTTGATTTGTTACGAAAGGTGAGTGCTTTTTTTTCTCTTGGATTTTGTAATAGATTTGTTTTTCTAATGGTTGTTATGTAAATGGGTGTGTGGGTTATTTTTTGTGGTTAAAATTAGTGGGGGTCGTTAAAATTTGTAATTTATATTGTTTTTTTAGTATTGTGAGTGCAATTTTTTTATTATTAAATATTATTTTTCAAAATTATCTCTTGAATACTAGATCGTTAGAGACAAGTATAAGCGTAGAGGAAGAGGAATGTTGATATCAAAAAAATAAACTTTGAAATATAAGCTTCCTTTAGATAGATATTTAAAAAATTATCGTGTTCTATATTTTTTTATTAACAATATTTCTTTAAAATTGATTTCAATATGTTTAATAAAATAAAGATTTAAGTGTAAATTTAAATTCAAATATCCGTTATGAAAAAACAGCCGTCGGCTCTACTTTTAACATTATAATAATTATAGGTAATGGTAAAATATGAATCTTTTAGTTTATTTAATACCTACCAAAAATTTAAATAGTTTTGAAATATTTTTAATAGAAATATTTTTTAAAATTTCAATTTGACTATTTATTCATTTTTAATATTTTATAGTGAGTTTTATAATTTTAAGTTGTTCTCGTGTAACTGTAATAAATTGTTATGTTATACAATGTTGACTTGCCTACCTTATTTTTATACGTCAGTCAAGTAAGTCCTTAAAAAGCTTGTAATAATTGGATTGGTTATGCGTGATTTTTTTTATACAGTCGATTTGGTAATATGAATTAAAAGTAAACTCTTAAAGATAGGTACTACTTCGTAGTATGGTTAATATAATGTTAATATAATAATCTAAAACTTTATATAGGTTCAATTAAATATTTAACTAAATTTCAATTTTTGAATTACTTCTGTATATTTTATTATGTAAAACTGTGTACTGAGGAAAACTAAAGCAACTGTAAGTTAAGTAATGCTTTACTTCATTAGTTTCAAATTCCTTTTATTTCCCATATATTTTAGTTTCACTCTGTATCCCACACATAGCAGGGTAGGCAGAGGGAAACTGGGAACCTAGTGCTAAGACATTACGTTCACAGTTTAAAGACACTACATTACGCCATTCAACACGGAATGCCTCCAGAATTCGGCGGAAAGTGGGGAATGGAGTGCCTTAACGCAGAGTTCCCTCTGCCTTCACTGCTCTGTGCGGGATAAAGCGTGAAACAGATTTTTTTATCTAACGTCCTAGTTTCAAAATCCTGTTCATTACCTGTAGGTACAGGTTTCGCAAAATGAATTTAATGCTAGAATAATGTATTCTCCGCGAACCCACCCTTATTTGTTTTTCAATCAAAGAGCCCGGGGGAGCGCCCTGTTTAAACAACACGGTATGTATATTTAACGAGGCTTGCAAATTAAATCTTCAGCTCATCTCTTGTCCTATGGAATTTGTCTTTGTTTTGTGTTTTCATTATTCATGGTATCCATTTTTTTTTTCAATAATAGCTTCACCCTGTATTTAGCAGGGTGGGCGGAGAGAATTTAGTGTTACGACAGAGGAAGGAGAAACAGAGTCCTCACTTTCGGTTCTATTTTTGAGACATTGCCTGTTGAGCGACGGAAATTAATGCAGCGTTTTGTCTGTTACCAGAGCGGGGAAAATGAAAATAATTTATTTCCCTCGTGTGGGAATCGAACCTGCAATGGTTTTCCTCATTTTAATATCGGTTATGAACAAATCGTTCTCTATTGTTATTTTATTTAATAGCTTTAATATACTTATAATAATTGTTAATATATGTAAATAAATATATTCAAAATTAACAGTATAATATTGTTAATTTCAATCCACTCAAAAAAGAAAATTCATTTAGGAAAATTTCCCTAACATAATTGTTAACAAAATTGTTAATACAATTTTATTAAGTTCAAGGGCTTCCGGAATTTCTATTTTATTTATTACGATTTTTATTATATACTTATTTCAGTCTTACTTTAGTCTTAGTCTTATGTATTAGAGATAGTGTATTATGGAGTTATGTAACTCAACGCCGGGTTTTTTAATCAGATCGAGGCTCCCAAAAGCCGCGACGCTTTTTTAATTATAAAATATCTGATTTTTAATGCTTTTATCAAAAAAAAGACAATAAAAAACACTTTTTAACACTATATAATAAAATAAAATTACTATTCCGCGTGCCCAATTTTCGAGACATAGCGTGTTGAGATGATACTCATTGCTGGATTTTGTCTTGTAACCAGGTCCAGAAGACCAGGCCCAGAAGAAATGTTTTTTTAACCCTAGCATAAATCGAACCCACATTCATTGCGTGTGTACACGGACGCAGTGTCACTGCGGCAAGTCGATCTTAATACTGAATATAATTTATTTTCTTGCATAATAGAAACTTTCTCCTTTGTTTTATACAAATGTGAATATTGACTCCAACTCCATACAATACAATTCCCTTGATAAGACAACGTTCAGAGTAGTTACTTAGAAAAGATAATTTATTTCACAGCTCCCTTTATTTTTTTTATTTAAAAAAAAAACCTTTTTTTTTTTTTTCATTTCATAGGGGGGGGGGGGGGAGAAGATGTATTATCGTGGACATATTGAAGTTATTGTGGGAGAAATACCTTCTCTAGTCAAGATAATTATCATATTTTATTTATTGTAGATTTGAAAAGATAAAGAACGATGCAGGGATAAGTTACGCATATTGCAATGTCTCAAAAATAAGCGAAATGTGGAGAACGGAGTGTCTTATCATTTCTGTATCCCGAATATAGCATGATACGCATAGGGAACCTAGTGTTTAAACCTCCGTTCTCTACTAGTAAGTACAATTTAGTTGTACCCATCCACTACTAGCACAAGCAAAAAGAATTACAAGAATCATTACAGAAATATTCTCCATAATTCTTCACTTCCATACGAAAAAATAATATAATAACATAATTTCCAATTCAACTTTTGTATATACCTACTCAGTAGTAATAAAAACGACTCGTCTCGAAGTAATTTATGGAAAATCAAGTTAGAATGTCATTCCGGAGGCAGGCGGCTATTCAATTACTTTTGTAAGTCAATTGCTATATTTGCATGTTTATGATTTTTATTATATTTCCACTCGCTGCTTAGTTAAACTTTCTTTTGTGCTAGCATTTGACTTTTCTCATCTATTTATTTAAATTATATTGGTCTGTTTCTAGTTTATGGTGGATGGGTATTTTTGGAGGGTATTTTTAATTTTTTTTAAGTGGTATTTCATACTGAGAATAGACGAATATTTTAGGAAACGAATGAAATGGAAATTTTGAACGTAGCGGGACTCGAACATAACGTGCCTAGTGCCTAGGTAAATTATGTTTTTCAGTTGACTATCTAGTCTAAACTAATCTTAGTTAAAATAGCTAAAGTTAAATTATTCTTCAGATTTTAGTGACTCATTTGTTGAGATAAGATCATTAGCTATGTTTTATATATAAATATAAGTTAATATAGCTAGCAATCATTTTACACATTTGAACTGATTAAACAAATTTTTCAATTTGAATTGTGAATAGTATTTATAATCATTTTACTTCATCATTACTTTATTTTTTTTATTAGTTTTGCGCTTATTAGCAGTGAGTATATGGTTAGGCAGTATAAATTTAGTGTTAATCACTCCGTTCCCTACTTAATTTTCAAGACATTGCGTATTGAATGGCAAAACCCAACGCCGCGCTTTGTCTCGTCATCAGAGACGAACAAATTTTTCACACTAGAGATCGAACTTTAACTTAACATTAAAAATAAATAACATCAACTAACTACCAAAAATTAATAATTAAACAAATACAAATTAAATCTAATACAAAGCTACGTAAAAACAGATTAATTTATAAAAACCAACAATAGACATCTACTATGGGGATTAGTTAAAAATTCAATTGTGCGAAAAATTCGACGAGAGACCGTCTGTCAACATCGCGTCGGGTCGAGGGGGCGCGCCAATGACATGGACCGGTACATGTAAAACAAGAGGAGAGAAGAGAAGAATGGTCCAAGCTTAATTCGACATTTTGAATAGAAACCTAAAGTTTTCTTTTATTTAATGGGTTAGATTGAAAAGTATGTAAAACAAGAAGAGAGAGAAGAGAATCGTCTCAATTTAATTCGACATAATGAATCTGTATTCTGTTCATTTTTGAACGGAAATTTCTTTAGAATTTTCTTTTGATTATTGGATTAGGTTGAAAAGAAATTTTAAATAGATTAGGTTCATTATTTTGAGGCTATTGCATCGCGGCTCAAATTCTTATTGTAAACCCGACGGTTGTGATCTATTGACACTCGGGGGAATCTGGTCGCGGTGTTGAGTTACGTGACAAAATACGCAATAGCTTAAGAACTTGGTGGAAAGTTGAGAACAGTTGTGCCTTAATGGAAAGGAAGTGTCTGGAGAGGTTCCCATATTCCCTCTTCGAGCGAAGTCCTAGATAAAAGTTACTTCGCTTTACACATACAAATATACGTATATATATAAAATTAGATAGAAAATTATATCACAAAAACAATTCAGAACTAAGACACGCGAGATGCGAGCACACATCTAAGGTATAACAATTAGCAAAAGTTAACAAATCTTTGTATCCTTACAAAACTTGCCGAAACGTTCCGTCGAGAGTCGATTAAATATTAAAGACGAATTAACTCCGTTTTCGTCGACACCAATTAAGTGTACAGAGCCAGAGTAAATAACGAGTGAATTAATTTTGTAGGTAAGTACCTACTTCTATTCGAGATTTGTGCTTGCTTAAAGATTTTCTATTCTATGGGAAGCGTTTTATTATTTAACTGGCTATCCGCTCGCGGCTTCGCCCGCTTGGACTACACAATTATTTATTTACTTATGTTAATCACTTTCATATTATTTAATGATATTATCATAAAATTTAAGGCAATATGAGGCTGTATTACACTAGAAAGTAAAATTATTTAATAGCAATTTTGTCGTCTTATTATTAGCGTTGGTTTTTTTATTTAGGAACCGATTTAATTGAAACAAATTCTACGTGTTAAGGGAAGTTTTTCTAAATACAATAGTGAAGATCGTAATTAAATTCGTTAAGCCATTTTTGAGATTGTTTTGAATTCTATTGACAAATTGCGGCATTGAATTTCGCCACCTAACACAAATGAATGTCTCGAACTTAGACAAAAAGTGAAGATTTCAGTATCCTGAGATATTGTTTATCTATCCTTATTTTATCTTATTGTTATTATACTTATCCCGCATCTATCTATCCCGCTAAGACCATAAAAGCGTGAAAAACATTTTACGCAAACAATGTAAAATTCAATAAATCTCATCCCCAAACTATCTAACAAATACTGAAGCGTAACAATTGGAGTAGAAGCAGGCTGGTCTTATGTTAGCGATTAAATAGTATTTCGAATATAGAGGATCTCAAAGGAGCACTTCTATTGAATACGAACGGATTTTACTAGGTTTTGTAGGGCAACCATGAGTGTTGGATATTTTTGGGTTTTTTTTACCGTGAAGGTTCACGCTGTATCCTGTGTATTAAATAGGGCCGTGTTAGGGCCGTATTAAGGGTAGGTAGAGGGAACCTAGTGTTATCACACTTCGTTATTCACTTTACATCCATTATTTACGGTGACATTTTTATTATATGTACTACGCTTGTCTATCTTGGCTCATTTTACAAATGATCCCAAAATCTTATTTATATATTTGAACTTAGAAAACATATAGAAAAAATGTATACCTATATATTCAAATATGATATATTCAAAGTATTAAACCAATTGTGGCCATCGTGGTGCAGAGACACAAGCGAGCTACTGCAACGGACGCAACGGTGCTAGGTTCGATTTCGATTCCCACTCGGAGGAGAAAAATATTTCATATTTTATCATTTTAATTTCTTCACTCTGGCAACGAGGCAAATCGGCGTTGAATTCCGCCACTTAATACGCAATGCCTCCAGAATTCCCAGAGTTCCCTCTGCCTACCCTGCTATGTGCAGGCGAGAGGTAGGCATTAAGATAGAGATTGAGACGTGTATTAACGATAAAATTGTCTTCGTATTAGTTTCCTAGGTTTCTTCTGCCTACTTTGGCACATACACGAATGCGGGATACAGCGCGAAGCTGAAAAAAGAACGTAACAAGCGTTAGACCCCGATCCTTAATGTGGGAGACATACATTATAAACGTTAGACTTATATTAAATTGCCTAAAATGCTATAGTTAATAATTTACCTAATCTAAGTTGTCATTTTTCGTGTAAATTTTCGTCTAATTTAATTTATACAATTTACCTAACAACTTTTCCATTCAATACTGACCCAATAGCCACCCTACTCAACAGTCGATACCGGCAATGCCCCCTTAGTTACGGATTATCCGCAGAAGTGCACAGTGTGTTGTCAATGCGGTTGTATTTATTTGTTATTTGGACACTGCGACGGTTAGGCGCGAGCAAATACTTTTGTAAACATTAAATTGCATCTATTTTGTGTTATGTGTGCTATTTTATTGCTTTTTAACGCTTTTTTGGATGTATAGTAGTAGGAAAGGGTAAGAGAATATAGAGTTGGGACACTCCATGCTTCTCTCTACGCCCCACGTTGAGATATTTTGGTTTGAGTAGCTTAACTAAACGCTAATCTTTGTCTTATTAAAGCAGAAAAAAATCTTTATAATGGTATTAAACCCTCTACAAATTGCACCACATATTCTTCTAAGTAATAAAATCCGATAGTCAATAAGTGAATAAATTGAACGTTTAGCCAATAGTTAGTGAGATGAGCATAAAAGAAACGAATCATTAAGTTTTCTCTGTTTTTCCATCATATTATAAAAAAATCTTACAAAAGAAAAAAAAATTAAATGTGCCCATATGCTTACAATATGGTCTGCCTACAATTTTTTCTTGGAACCTATAATATATATGTAGGTACATTACATTTAAATAAAAAAGAACATATTTTAAGACAAGTGTATCAAATTTGCACTATCATAACATGTTATAAAATGAAAGTAAAAGTAATCCGTAGCGTATCCTAAGGGCCCTCCAATACGATTAGTTCTACGACTACACATGCTCATCTTGGGGCTGGGGGGCTCCCGGTACCATATGGCCTCCGGGATTCGCTATCTCGTCGTCAGTTGTACCGTGAAATATAGTTTATTGTTCAAAAATGTGGTCATATTTTGAATAATGTTGAGAGAAAAAAGTCGCCAAGTTCATGGTGGAGTGATATGGAATTTATTTCGTTTTTTTTATGGTTTATAAAGGTTACTGTTTATTTTTATTTGGTATGGTTTTGGTTATATTCTAACTTTTGGTCAAATTGTAATGATAGAAGTAACTTCTCATTTACATCTTATACTCGTACAAACTAATATTATATATAGAACGAAAAACTGTAATTTGAGCTTGCATGTAGTGTTGGCTCTTCTTTGTCAAGAAATCAGCAGCGATATCTACTAACAATATTATTGGTATTTCTATTTGCCCTACTTGCATTAGTAGTGTGTATAGTGTATACATACATATGTATATATAGTATCCAATTAATTTTACCACATTAATTAAGAATTTAATTGAATTGTCTTATACTATAACTACTTTGAAGTAATTTCATTATATTTTCCTATCTTCACAATTTGTCCCGCGTACAGCATGGTACGCAGAGATGTCAAACACTTAGCTTTTGCCCAAATTCGACACTACGCGTCAAACTTATGAACTTATGAACCTTAAATACGAAAAATCATAAAAGGATAACCTTAGAATCAATAATTTTTCATAAATTACCTAAATCGTGGTAAATAAAGTGTAATGTAAGTAAATTTGTAGATTAGAAATAACAAAAGTTACGGTCAATAAAAAAATCACGCCATCACAGCTAATTTCCATTGAGCAAAATAATACGTAACGAAAGCAACATATGCAATCATTAATATAATGTAATGCCATTTAATGTAATCAATTTGAGCTTCTCCATACATTGGGGTGGCAAATTACCAGTCACACCCCTAATGATCGCTTCTGATTCTGTAGGGATGCTAACTTCGTATTGTGAATCATGTGTTGGTATATTTTTTTATTGTCTTACAGTATTTGGGCGGTTATTACAGGTTTAGTTTCTTTTTAAAGTAATATTGATATTGATAACTTGGGTAATGTTTATATAAATGTATCAAGACTTTCAAGTTTTTTCAGCTTATCGTTTATTTTATACCTATAATATATATTGTTTTATCTATTTTATTTTATATAATATACAATCAAGCCAAATTGTTGATTGGTTCATTTAAATGAACCATATTTGAATTACTATCAGGAAAGGGTTTGGGTTTACGTCACGGCTGTAGATCGGTAAAATGTAGTGATTTATCATTAACCTTTCTACGTTTATCATGAAAGTGCAAGAGATACTTGTATGTGTGAAAATAAAATATAAATTATAGTCAACCCTTGAACTTAAAAACGATGAGCATCCCTCTGTTGATTTTTAACATTGGGGGCGACCAGAAAATATCAAGTGGTGATTTATTACAAACTGACATATTTTGTTAACTTTTAAATGATGTCTTTTTGAATGAGCGAGGGTGGTTCTAGTTAAATTTTTATTGTTTGTCCTAATCCTAATTACATCATTAATATTTTATATAAGTAGATATGGAGAAGTGATACGTTCTAAAAAGGTTGTTATTTTAAAGAAATTAATATAAAAGACTTTCAAAGAATGTAACCTTTTATACTTAACACGCAATGGCTCGAAAAATCTGGCGGAAAATGGGTAACGGTCGGTGTTAACATTAGGGTCTTTCCCGCATATCCCGCTGTGCGGTATATAGTGTAAAGCTTGATTTAATTGGATAGTATAGAATCTGAAACACTTATCAACTTCACTTCACTTCTTTTTACCACGATTATTAAATAAATCTATATTTATCAGGTTAATGCTACAGTAACCAAGCTATTTGTATACTACAAATCCTATCAAAAACAACATACGATTAATATACAACATTTATACAGTTAAAAAATACAATCAATAACATAAATAGTTGACAAAACGTAAGGGTAATGCCCTCATAGTGGATACATTATTGCCCTTGCCCCAAATACGAATTGATATTCGATACACTAAATTCACACGCATTATTTGCCCAATGTCTTTGTTCCACCAGTTCTATGGCTCCATGGTTTATTGGTCGGTGAAATGTACCAGATTATTGTAATAGCTTACTTTGTGTTAATGATGTATTACTGAGTTACGTCTAATGGGCGTTATTAAGATATTATATTAAGATTTTTTATATTTGATTTTTAATGTAATTAAAAAATAGTTATTTTTAGCATACCTTCCAATAGTTTATAATATTGAAATGAACTATTTAGTTTTTACTAAAACATAATATGCATTACCTTAAATGTTATTTTTTTTATATAGAATGGAGGCGACGAACTTGGCGCTGTCACCACGAGAATCTCTAAAGCCTCGCTCTGAACATAAAGGTTTAGAAATGAGTAGTAAACCTAATCAAGTAAGCATAGTTTATTATGATTTCTTATAATATAAGGATTTTTTTAACTATTTTATCAAAAGTGTATTTCATTTTAAGTATCTATGTAACTAAATATTACAAGCGGCGCTACTAAATTGAATTGCTTTGTTTTCAAGATACATTTCAATTTATTATAATTATTTTTTATCGAATCATTAATTACAATCCACTTTTTGGAAGTTTTTAACCATATAATATTTTAAATTCTGACGTTTCATGATCATTACGGCTCTCCGTAGTAGTACTAATAGGCGTCTCCAGAAAAGATAATATTCGAAAGAGAATATTAGATAAGTAATTTAATGTAATATAATGCATAACAATCTCAAATAATAAGGAAATATCTCAAGAAATGCTATTTGCTTCCACCAGGTGGGGACTGTCCTCCTATATGGCGTACCAATAGTTTCCCTAGTCATCGAGGGAGTTGAACGTTTGTGTCTCGCCCAGATATCGAACACGTTACTCAAGCAATTCTCATACAATGAAATCCACAATCGTCGTGTCGCTTTGGGTATAACTTGCGTGCAGTGCACTCCTGTGCAGCTGGAGATCCTCCGTCGGGCTGGCGCTATGCCGGTGTCTTCAAGGCGATGTGGTGAGAAAAACTGATATTTACTAAAAAGTTTTAATATAAAACAAGTTTTTTTTTTGGATTTTCTTTTAATAATGTTTCTATATTAATAACAAATATTTTCTATCCATGAATATCTATATATTTTTAAGATTATTTTATTATAAAATTTAGTTTCTTTTCTTAGTTGATGGAAAAGGAAGGAAAAGAAAAAAACGATAAATTCTTCCGTACATACGCGCTAAAGCGATTCTCCCTCAACGGATTACCTACACTTAAAGCTTTCCAATATCCAATAATCACTTGTCTATTGACAGGTGAAGTACTTATTCTTAAATACGCTACGCTTGTTTTGATTAAACTTTTCCAACGATTTCTAACAATTAAGCTTAGTAAACAAACTAAATTGAAATGTTAATTTCAAAAAAAAATATTTAAAAAGCTTGTAAATTAATTTTTCCCACTTTAGGAACATGGCAAACGTTGGGTTCCACTAAAAATGCAATGTCTCCAAATTTCAGATGAAAGTTAAGAACGGAAGTGTCTTAATGGGGACGGATTGTGTTAAGACACTTCCGCCCCCTACTTCCCGCCGAAGTCTAGACTTAAACTCTAACTTTTTTTCTTCTATAGAAGCTTCTTCCATTTCCATCAGGTATGATAACCCGACGGGAAGCGGAACGTCTCTGTAAATCGTTTCTAGGAGACAACGCCCCGCCGAGGTTGCCCGATGACTTCGCGTTTGCCGTGCACCACGAGTGTGCTTGGGGGTGTAGGGGAGCGTTCTTACCCGCTAGGTATTGTATTGGAATTACTGATTGTATAAGATTTTTGTATAAAAATATGTTGTAGGACTCGAACATATATTAGACTTTGTAAAACAGATACAAATGTAGCTGGTTTTAACAGTCGTTCACAGTCGTTTCCTCAAAAAAATAAATACATTGAGTGTTGAAAGGCGTAACTCACTTCCGTGAGGTATCTCGGTGAGGAAATAAAAATAATTAATTCCTCAAATGGGAATCGAATCGTCGCGTTTATATTTAGGTGATGTATAAATGTATTGAAGTAAATTTATGTGATTAATCGGTTAAGATTTTCATTTAAAAATATGTAAAATATCCCGAAAATTAACATTCCTATTATTTTCCCCTTTCTTAGGTATAACTCGTCCAGAGCGAAATGCATCAAATGCGCCTACTGTGGATTATTCTTCTCTCCCAACAAATTCATATTTCATTCTCACCGCGTCGGTCCTGGTGACAAGTACGTACAGCCGGACGCAGCCAACTTCAACTCTTGGAGAAGACACATGAAACTAAGTGGAAGTCCTCCTGTGGAGGTTATACATGCTTGGGAAGATGTCAAGGCTATGTTCAATGGAGGAACTAGGAAACGAATGCTTTCTGCTGCTAGGTAAGCATGTGTAGCTAGGCTAGGTTGCTTGAAGGTTAATTGATGAAATGCGGCGTTAGATTCCGCCAAATTCAATGATTTATTTAAGCCGATTCGAAAGAAAGTTGACTGTGAGTTTTGACCGTATTTATTAACTGCTCTTACATCTGAGATCGATCTTGAGATGCATTTTTAATTAATAGGTAAATTTCATTAAAACAGCATCTCAAGATCGATCTCATACTTGACAACGGTTAATAAATACCGACTTAAATGTTATACATATAAAAATCTATATAAATTTAAAAAGTAGGTATAAACAGAGACATAAAAATATGTAATCTATAGTTAACCCATCCTTTCACAAAGTTCGGTTTAAAATTGTGCCACAGAAGGGTACCAATTCGCAGGCCGGAAGTGGAATCTGAAGTGAAGCGGGCACCGGCCAGTCCTCCGTCACACACTCCCGTACCACGACTCGCTGACTATGTGTGGGGGGCAAGGTTACCATTGCCGTATGCGTTACCATGGCTTAAACCTACACTGTGGTCTCCTGGTAAGTAACTTGCTTTTTTTAGTTTTACACCTTTTCTATATATAGAAAGGATAAGAGAAACTAACATAGGATGAGTGGTGGCGGCACTTAACGCCGCGTTTAAATAAATTAAGAGATTTAAATTACTTAGTAAAATTAGTACATATATGGATTTCGTAAATAACTATGAATTATTATAACTTTGACCGCAGTTAGAGTGGGTTACTTCGAAACTTTTGAACTTTAACTTATTAAAAAAAAGCGTTTGACCTTCCTCGATAAGTGGATTACCAAATAAAACAAATAATCAATTCGAACTAGTAATTCCTGAGATTGCCGCGTTAAACCAAACAAACTCTTCATTTTTGTATAATTAGTATAAATAATATTCTCCAATTCCTTCAATTAAGGTGCATTAACAGCGTTAAGCAGCGTTGGTGCGATTGAGGAACCGCGCGCGTTCCGCCCGGTGCGCTCGCACAGATTGGAATCGCCGCAGCTGTCACCTGTTATTTCACCAACGCGATCGCCAAATAGGTAAAGGAAATAATGTAATTTTAGTATCTAAATATTAATATCTTTAGATTAATATAATTTATAGGTTCGAGAACTTTTTATACAACAAAAATGTGTTTTTAGTGTTGTAAATTAAAAATCTACCTAAGGGTAGGCAGAGGGAACCTAATTTTAAGACACTCTGTTCCTCACTTTCCGTCGAATTCTGGAGGCATTGCTTGTTGAGTGGCGGAACCCAACATCGCGCCTTGCCTCGACAACAGTGATTTATAAAACAAGTTTATTTGCTTAACATTCCTATAATTGAATAGGTCACCCACATCGCCAAGACGGTCGCGTTCTCCTCTCCGCTCTCCCGCAACGTCACCTCTACGTTCTCCGCTACGGTCCTCACCCGCGAGGTCTACGAAGAGCGACCGCGACAGTGACGAAAGTGTCGACATTGAGACCACTGAGGAAGATCATGCTAAAGACGTGGTGAGTAATTTTCTTGTTTTTTAGCTTTAAAACAAAGGAGTGGGTGAGAGGGTACCAATCTAAGGTTAAGATACTCTGTTCCACGGTTCTGGACGGTCGCTCTGGTAACAAGACTTCCGCCACTTGTTAGACTCTCTCACATTCAATGCCTTCAAATGAAAATGAAATGGAAATTTATGAAATCCAAAAAAAAAATGAAATCAAAAAGCTAATATAAAGGCTAGCGTATGAAAATTATAATAGTAAAAGGAACTTAATAGTAGGTATCTATGTTTCGCGGTATTTGAACTTACAACCACCACAAAGTTAAAAATATAAAGAACTTAAAAAGGCCCCCACAAAAATTTGACCAATTTCATCATTAAAAAAAACTAACTATAAAATAGTAAAAAAATCAATTTTATAAGCAAACCCTTATATACCGCGTAAACGTATCTCAAAGATGCAATTTAATAGCTAAGTATTGAAGCAATCGCATTATCTATCGACATTGGAGCCAAACCGAGCTCGAATTGGAAATCCAATTTAAAAAGTTGCAGGAAAATTTTTCCAATCACATTCTGAATGTAATCTGCGATTAGTCTCCTTTCTGAGTTACTTAGTGGTTGTTTTTTTATTATTTTTTCTCATATTTTGATATATTTTTATTGGTGTAGCTTATGCTTTAGATTTTGTTCGGCTTAAGATATTTTTTTGCGTTTTTTTAGGTTAACGTTATATTCTCCATATAACAGGGTAGGCAGAGGGAACTTATTGTTAAGATAGAGCTAATAGTCTTTCACTTTAGTACTCTATTATATATTATACTATTTGAACTTTTTAATACATCGATATGTTTTTTTTTCATTATATTAAAGAAATATCTATTATACTCATACAAAGTAAGATCGTCCGATAAAATATTTATCCGAACGAAAGAATCATCAATATATACTACTACAATATAAAGATAGATAGATAGATACTAACAAAAGCAATCATTAATTAAAATTCACTTCCAAACATTTGCTATCTAAGTTTGAAACAGACATGGCCCTAGAGACGCCGCCATTTTGGAACAGCACTGCACGTGGCCGGTGGCACGTCGTAAACTCTGGGTAATTACTGGCGTGGTGAATCCAAATGGACTTCATTTCGCTCTTAAATAAGAGAAAATGTTTAATTTAGTGCCGATCGGTAATCTCGCACCAATTAATTGGGGATTCCAATTTTGTGATGAAACTTTTTTGCCTATCCCGCTCGATGCTTTTATTCACAGTCGGGCGAGTAGGGTTTGTAGTGCTTTTCAATGGATGTTTTTGGCAATTGATGAATTTGAAGTGTTTATTTTTTATTTTTTTTAGGAATTTTGGTAATTTGTGAAAGCTTATTGTACCAGTATAATATGTTGCAATTTTTTTGAGGCCATAAGAATGAATTAATTTTTTCAAGTCAAGATTCCACGACTCAGAATGTCTTGGTAACTGAGCGGAAGGTGGTGAACAGGGTGTTTGAGCACCAGATTTCCTCTTCCTACCCTGCTATATTTTTTACTCTTATACATGTTCCTTTGACATCTACTAGATGACATTAATAACATCATACTACATGACATCAATCTATTAATAAAAAAAAATATTTATGTAAGCTCACGATGAAATAAAGGAATTTTCAATTGAAATTTGAAGAAAAAATTATACCACATAGGCATAGCATATGGCTTACGAAGTAACCTAAATTCGTTTTGCAAAGGCATTGTTTTAAAGGTTTTATGAAAGGGAAAAGAGGTCATGAAAGATAGAACTTTCTATAGATACTTTTTAGTGGAGGTCAGGAAATGGAACATTTTTCTGTTTTTTGTTGGCTTTCTGGAATACAAAGCAGTTGCAGTTTGGTAGATTTTAATTATTCATCATTTGTGATTGAGATAATATGTTTTAAAATAAATCAGCTTCACGTTGTATCCCGCACACAGTAGGATAGGCAGAGGGAATTTAGTGTTAAGACACTCCGTTCTCCAATTTCGCCGAATTTTGCCTCTACACCAGAGAGAAGAAATGGAAATATAAGTTTAAATAAATATTTCATCCTTCAAATGGAAATTTAGCTTTACGCTATGTCCCGCACATTGCAAAGTAGACTGAAGGACCCTGGGAACCTAGTACAAAGTTAAACACTCCCGTTCCCCACTTTCCGCCGAATTCTGGAAGCGTTACGTGCTTTGCTTTGACATTAGAGCAAAGAAATGAAAATATTAAATATTTCATTTTCGCCAGCACAAATCGAACCCACACTTGTCTCGTTAGTGCCCCTCCACCACGCCTGCCCTCCACAATACATTCACAGTTCGGAAGCAGGGCGTATAATTACCTCGCCGTCTGTCAAGTGATTTATATGCGGATTGGTTATTCTATTAACTGCATGTCTGTAGCCGGAGGATAGATCGCTATTGACGTGTTAGAGTTACTGGTGCTATGAATAATGGATATATGCTATAAACGTGTAGGTTGTGAGTTCGATTCCCACTTAGGGAAATTAATTATTGTTTATTAGTAGATGTTCTTATTTTTCCGCTCTGGTAACAAGGCAATGGTAAGAAAATTCGGCGGTGTTTATTTTAGAAAATGAATATATTTGAATAATTTTAATTGCTGTCAAAGCATTCAGCGGTAAGTTCCGATATTCAACATGTAATGCGTTTAAACGGAGTGTTTGTACAGTGAGTTCTCTCTGCCTATCGTGTTACATGTGGGGGAAAAACACAAAACTACCAAATTGAAAGAAAAGTCATATTTTTTTTTTATGTGTGTTATTCCACACATTCCACAGAAACTTCCTTTTTTATTTCTTTTTAATTGGAACGTAGCAGAATCTGAACCCGCGCGTCCTTAAATCCGTTCTCCGCTCACATTGTTTGATTCTATATCTAAATAAATATTTTTAAAAAGAAAAACCACCTTTTTAACCGTATTTTCTCCCTTACATAAAAAAAGAGTGATCATTTAAACGACAAACGTGACTAAGACCACTAACGCGGGCACTGATTTATTATAACATCAACTCGTACAATTGAATCGTCTAACAAAGTATCTATTAAGTACGTGACTGGCATCGTATGGTGGTGGGTGTTACGTGCGGAAGACGTGTGGTGGGTTTTTTTGGGTTTTAATGTGTAAAAAACAACAGCTGTGAGTGTAAACGCGAAATGTTGTGGGTTCGATTACCACTCGTGGGTATAAAATATTCAAAGTTTTCGTTTTCTCGCTCTGGTGATGAGGCAAAGGTGTTGAGTTGCACCACTCAATTCGTAATACCTCCAGAATTGTACTTAGTAATTCTTCCAGAGAATGGAGAACGGAAGTGTAGTTTTGTAAAGTGTCTAAGTTATACTTTTTTTATTTCAAAAACAAACAAAAATTCTTATGGAATGTAACCCAAGGTACTAAAACTTTCATATTAATATTTTCTCTAGGCCTCTATAAGTATATACACTACAGACAGAAATACATATATAGAAATATGAATACGAGTACTTTCGTGATTTCAACGGGCGAAGCCACGAGTGGGACTTATATAGCTTGAAAGTATTTCTGATATGTTTCGTACTCCTTGTAAGTGTAGGGTAGTTGGTTGTTGTCTTTAATGTTCGTTGTGAGGATTAAGGGCAATATGTCTTCAAAATAGAAACTGTTTGTATTCAAGACGGCGGCTAAAAAATATATAGCAGTTTGTTTTTGTTTTTAACTTTTATTATTTGGAGTTTGCAGTGTGATCCAAAAGGAAAATAAATTATAAATACTGTTATTAATGATAACGGGTTCTTATTCTTTAAAAGGTTAATTAATTGCTGTTTAGTTACCTAGATTAATTAGAAACGGTTCGTTTAAATTTTACCAAATTTAGAAGATCATATCCTATAGTAATATAATAGTAATGCAGTTATCATAAATATATTTTAGTAAATGTTAGGAACATTTAGTGTTTGTTTTATATGAAACTGGCTGAAACTTTAGTTTCCAATATATGGATATAGTCTTTAAAATGATAATGTTATTATACCACAAAAGTTGAACAGATTAGAAAACAAATAATTGTGTAGTTCAAACGGGCGAAGCCGCGAGCGATTCGCTAGTTTGAAAATATATTAAATTTGACATTTAAATGATATTTTCATACAAAATTTTCTCTTTCTCTCCGCAGAATATATTAAAAGCTTAAAGATATTAGAAGATGTTTGTTAAGTATCGAGATCTTTTTTAATTTAGTAAAAATCGAGTGTCCCCTTGTCCCAGTGTTTGTACACACGCCCTAATTTGAACAGTACACGCGTACGCGCGACGGTCATTCAAATTATATGGAGAAGCTTAAATATATTATATAATATTTATAACTTACTCGTACTTGAGAACGTTTGTAGCAAAGCCACTTACTTTGAGTTCGATGGTAGTGAGTTCAGTGATCGTGTGAAAATATGATTACTGAGTTTTAAAATTATCAGCTTCACCCTTCTTCAATTAATACTAAATTTTCCACTTTCATCCTAATTTTACAAATGTCATACGCTTTAGTGGCGGAACACAACGCCGCCCCGCTACGTCAATCAATATTTCCACAGTTTGTTTTACGCTGTATCCTGCCGCATATAGTATGATAAGCACAGGGAACCTGGGAACCTAATGTTAATATACTCTGTTCTCATTAAGATACATTGTGTGTTGTGTGGTGGAACTCAACCCATGCGTCACTACTGGCCTCAGCATTAGATTTAATTTATTATTAAAATATTTTTCCATACAATTTTTAGCTCGCTTGAAAATATTTTATATTTCATCAATTAATATAACAATATATCTATTTTTAAATCATAAACTAAATTTGGCTTACTCCATATAGGTACTGTAATAGACCGCCCCGAGCGCTGGCACTAAGCCGATTGTAGTCTAGATACAACGTGTATTAGATTTTGCAATAAACCCCCATGTTTTTGGTTCATCTGATTTGGTATTATTTGGCTAAGTGATTGAATATATGAGTATATATTTTTTTAAGAAGCTTTTTTTAGTCGATAGGTAGATGTGGGTTCGATTCGAACTCGAAGTGAAATATTTTATATTTCTATTTTATTCGTACTGGTGTCGAGGCAAACTGTGATGTTGAATTTCGTACTTTATACCAGACATTGTGAAACTGCGGAATAATAGTCTCAATAAAAGTAGGTTTTAAAAATATATTCAAATAGGGATAAAACCCGTAATAGTTTCGACATATTATAATGACAAATATTTTAATAACGAAAAGAAATAAATCAGCTTCACTCTGTATCCCGCAAAATAGCAGTGTAGACAGAGGGTACCTAGGAACCTAGTGTCAAGACACTCCATTACCCACATTTTAATAGTAAAACATAAAATATTTGCTTAAGAATATGAAAACAAACATTATCGACACCGAACAAGTGATTACCAACGATTAAATAATTAAATGAACCCCTTCCTTTGAAGGGATTACCGTCGAGGGCTCTCGGGGCGCGTTAATTATAAACGTTTCTCCTCTAGCGCGTTTATTTAATACTTAAGTATTCAATAATGATTTAATGATTTATTTATTGATTTGTTTAAATAGGTAAATAATATAGGTACCTACTTACCTCTATCTATTGAGGTCGTCGTGGTGCAGGTGTACAAGGGTGTGATTGTAACGCGACGGTTATGGATTCGATCCCCACTCGAGGGAATGGTCATTATTTCTTTATATTTTTATTTGTTCACTCTGGCAACAAGGCAAAAACCCGGCGTTGAGTTTCGCTACTCAACACGTAATACCTCGAAAAAATCGGTGGAAAGTGGAAACCACAGTGTCTCAATTTTCTTTCTTAACTTTAGGTTTCCCTACCTACTCTGCTATATACGGGATACAGCGTGAAGCTGATTTAATATTTTTTTAAAGTATGTAATTAAATATACCTTCTCTATATCTGGTATTTGAAATTAGGTATTACTTTTTTTTTGTTTTATTTGAGTTCTGTACTAGATATTTCTGTGTATATAAAACATGATCATTTGTACATAATAAGGAGAATATCAAAAACATATGGCACAGGGTGGTACCTAGTGTTAAGACGCTCCGCTTTCTGCTAAATTTTCGAGACATTACGTATTGAATGGCGGAACTCAACGCCGCGGTTTATCTTGTTTCTAGAGCGAGGAAAATGAAAATAATAAATTTGCCCAAGTTTTTCGAATGAGAATCGAATCCACAATCACGTTTACAGCCTGTCGTAACGACGATGTGCCACAACGGTCTCTTCAATTTTCTTAAGTAAAACACTATTCATAAAAGTAATTTAAACAAATAATGAATTATTTCCTAACAAAACACAATAAATAAAACAAAACGTAGCACTAACAGTAATCCATTGTAATATTTCTACAATCAAATTACATACACCATTAGTAGATGTTATCTGTCAAATGAAATATTTGTTATGGCTTTTCAATACATTTTTAATTATTATAAGAAGTTTCTTTTAGTTTCTAAATACGTGGCGTAGGAGACTGCGTGTTAACATGACGGCTGTAGGTTCGATTCCTATTTGGGGTGACACAGAGTGTATATAGATATGTTCCTTAGGGTATTTTTTTTATGGTGAGAGTTTTCTATGGGGGGTACGGCCCCCCAAACTAAGCTCACGTCTACCTTATTATTTTATACAATAGAAGATACTTGTTAACTTCCATCTAGGTCTAGGGTATACAATGCCATTATACCTCACCCTATTTATTGTAGTATCATTTGGTTAACTTCTACCGACATACGTACAATTCATTCAGAAATGTCGACTTTTGACATTTAGTTTTTTATTTACCAACGTTTTGATGACATTTCCTTCTCGTTTTATTCGATAGGGCCGCGTCCGTTCCGGCGTCGTGTGCGGAACATTAATTTTTCTATTCATTGAATGATATATTTATTATATGATTTTATATTTAAAACTAGTCAACGCCGGCAGCTTTGTTTGTGTGGACTGTAAGATGTAAAATGGGAAATCTCGTTTCTTTCAATTTCCATGCGAATTTTGAGAAATCCTCGCTGCACTCCTTAATATATATCTCCAAATTTCAATGAATATATATGTAAAAACATATTACGAATTTCAAAGAGCTGTTTACTAATATAATTTTAAGGAAATACTAAATTGTAATATGCTTTTGGCTTATATTAGCTGGGGAACGGAATATCTTAACAAATTCCTTCTGTCAAACCAGCTATATCCAGGACACGGTATGGCGCTAAAAAAGTTTTATAATTAATAAATAACAAATTTAGTATAAATACTAGCTTTCTCATATAAAGTTTACCAACTTATCATGTAATTTCAGCTGCTTTAAAAATCACACAGCTCTTATCATCGTTAAATAAAAATGGCGTGCGGCACACTATAATTATGTGAGTTAATAGCTCTCGATTTATTTATTGAATAAACGCGAACGACGCCTAAATTATTATTTCGAAACGCTTTTGAATACTTCATGAGATAGACTATAGAATTAATAGAAGTGGCTATAAAAATGTTGGATTATTTCTTTTGTTTCTTTCAACCAAAAAAAAGTCTCTGCGTTGAGGAGTCGCCGGTTCTTCTCAGGTCTAAGTAATTAACTTTAGTGAACTGGAACTTCTTATTTGGAATAAAATTATCTGACTTTGTCTTTAACATCACACAGCATTCCATAGGGTGATAGGATTCATGACATGGTGAGTGGTGGATCTCAACACCACGATTTGCCATATTACCAAACTGAGGAATTGAAAATATATAGAAATCGTTTACGAGTGACGTTATGCCGCTGGTGCGTCAAATATTCAGACAGCGTCGTTCTCTGATAGCTGATTTTGGGGACGTTTTTGAAATGTATTAAAAGATCAAATGTAATTCCTCGTTTCACCTAACCAGACCTTGACGATTACGTTTTTCTCCATCAGATCCAATAAAAAGTACATAACAAATATATAATGAACACGCTTTGGTAAATTAATTTGACCATTCTATATTATCACTAACTCTATGCACAAACTCGATAGCTTTTCAAATTAAACAACAATAATTACTGCGAGCATTGTATGTTACATCACTATCAGATTATACAAGTGCTTTTATAAATGCATGGAAATATCAGTTTAAAATTTTGTCCGATTTGGAAAAAGAGAAATGTATGTTTTATGATTTTACTGTCTATAACACCTTTATGTTTAATGCTTATCTTTTTGTAAGTATACCATTTCAATAAGAAATAGATAGTGAACACTCACTTATTTTGGATTCTTTTTGAGATATCAAGTTAGAGTTAAATAAAATTATCAAAGGAATCTATGAAATAAAATTCATGAAATGTAACGAAGCTTTCAAAAATATTTTGATTCGCTCATTTATCTTGTGTAATTCATTCGAGACAGTGCGTGTTAAGTGGCGGTACCTAACGCAGCGATTTTTAAATCCAATTAATATAACGTAATATGTTCATAAAAAAATTAAAAATAATAAATATTTTTTGATACACATACTAAAAAAGGTTTTGATGGTGATTTTGTGATTATTAGTTAAATAATAGACAATATTCGATTATTACGTTAATTGCCGTTACGTGTTGAATCTGATAAAGTATTTGTCGTGACTGTAATCGAACGTGCAACCCTTTACCACGATAACGCTACTGATGTTAGGATTGTGTGGAAAAATTGATGTGTAGTATTATAATTAATAGTTAATATTCCCTTGATTTAGATCTATATTGCCTTAGGTAGGCATATGCCTATATGAATTATATATTTTTTGGTTCAAGTTTATACTTTATTTAACGACGAGTTAGTGTTGGTAAGATAAAACGGATGATTTCATTTAGAAGGCCTGTGAACCTAGTGTTAAGATACTCTTTTCCTATTAAGACACTTCCGTTCCTATTAGCCATAATGGTAATGGTAAACTAAAGTATTGAATTAAGGACAAATGTAAACCAAAAAAAATTGAGAGTGGGGTACAAAAGTTTCAACTTCTGAATTTAAAACGGTAATTTCTATCCCGCTACGTTAAAAAGCTTCTATTTATTAATAAAAAAGTAAAAAAAAAATTTTAAGGTAAACGGTTTTATATTGCAGATAAATGTACTAAAAGCTAAAAAATAATTTCATAGAAATTATGATTACTAAAATAAAATCGTGGGGCACGTCCAATATCTACAATTGAAAGACATAGCGTGAGACTTCACCAACACAAGCAGTGGCCATCTTTGATTTTGATTTTGTATAGTGCACTGAATTCTACTTGACAAGCCCTTTCATTTGATACCCATATTGATGGGATCGAAAAAACTAACTTGTCCGCCATCTTATAGCGGCGGCCATCTTGGATTTTGATTTTGTATAGTCCACTGAATTCTGCTTGACAAGCCCTTTCATTTGATACCCGTATTGATAGGATTGAAAAAAACTAACTTGTCCGCCATCTTGTAGTGGCGGCCATCTTGGATTTTGATTTTATATAGTCCACTGAATTCTACTTGACAAGCCCTTTCATTTGATATCCATATTGATGGGATTGAAAAAAACTAAGTTGTCCGCCATCTTGTAGCGGCGGCCATCTTGGATTCACAATAATATTGAATATGGATAATTGTATTGTCACCAGAATCAAAGGCGTATACCAAATTTCAGATCAATCGGTTAACGGGAAGAGGGTTAAATTTCAATTACTAAATTTGACCCAAACAAACAAATAAACAAACGGGGTGAGCTAAATAAAACCGTTTAAAAAGGTTCTATTTGTTTCTAGGAACGAAAAAAATAGTATCTAAGAAATCTAAGAATAATAATGAGTGAATTATTTTATTATGCCTGCCTATATATCTACTAACTTTAACTAGAGGCAATATATAGGTATTAGTATTAAAGGTATCTATACCTATAATTTCATATCTTAGCTAGTTGTTTTACATTTCTGTTCCTAATTTTTCGCTGAATTCATCTTACCATATTGCTAAAGTATTTATTGCAAAATCTTACAGAGGTGCGCCTGGCCTTGTCGTTCAGCTCCAACTCCTCGCCCAGAGGACTGCTGGAGCGGTCTGGTGCCCAAGATCGAGAGGGAAGAGGATCGGGAACCCTGGAGGCTGCCCGATCTACGTCCACCGCTACACTATATGCATGATCGTGGTAACGTATCTAATTAGGTAATAAGATAACTAGATATTGGTAAAAATAACGACGTTTTTTATAACTTAACCTTTGAGAATATGAATCTAGATCTTTCGTTACTGTTTTATAGAACTAGTGTAAATTTCAACATAGACATCAAGTTTTGTCAATGTACAGTACGGTTTCCAAGTTGTTATCCTGAAGTTAGCTGAAGATGGCTGCGCAGAGATAATTTTACGATTTTTCTTACTTTTAAGTATATTTGCGTTGCGCACAAGTTCAGGACACCTAACTTCAGTATGCCCAGGACTCGTCGACAGTATTGGATTAACCTAAGCATAATAATATTTGCCCAAATCGTATTCGAACCTACTAAGGTACCTAATAACTATACCTATATAACGTATTATACTATAGGTACATGTTCTATTATAAACATAATCATGTTTACTGGTGAGACTAATTGCCAGATGCTTTTGACGCAATTAAATAAGGCTTACGCGTTTCCCGACGGTCGATACTCGTAAGTCGATACAGGCCTTTAATTATGTATACGTACGATTCAGTAGGTGCTTTACCCACGATTGTATAGAGGCTTTAGAAATGTCTGACTACATATAATAATCAGTATTCCGTATGTAGTAGAATAGACAGAGAGTAGTGTTAAGACTCTGTTTCCTATTTTCTGCCCAATTTTTGAAACTTGTTACCAGTGAAGTGAAGTAATAAATAATTTATTCCTCCGAGTAGGGATCTCTGAATCTGCTGATCTGATTTACTTTTTTTTCTCTGGTGTCGAGGCAAAAGGCGGTGAGTTCCGCCACTCAACACACAATGCCTTCAGAATTCGGAGGAAAGTGGGGAAGTTTCTAAACACTAGTTTCCCTCTGCCTACCCTGCTGAGTGTAGGATACAGCATGAAGCTGATTTTTTTTTTAGATTAGATAAAAATTAAATAAATATTAATATACGGTTCCTATATGTATATGTTTATTTTCAGAAAGAGACAGTTGCGCTGCGTGCGTCGCGCCTCTTCCATTATTACCGCCACCTGCACCAGCGCCGCACTAACTTGAACCATAGTTCATAAAACACCAATTAATAAATATGGATGACGACAGATGGCGCTGTATGGATAGTATTGCCATGCTTAATTAAAATTTTCATAATTTTGTAATATAAATATTTATTTATTTAATAGCTTGCTAATTAATTTATTGATTACTTAAAAAATATTTAAAATTATGTTAAATTTTAAAAATATATCTATGGATTATTATTGGACAATATGTTACTTAACTTTGTGTATGATTATTCAAGTGTTTTTAAATTATTTTAATCATCGTACATATGAAAACCACAACAGATTTTAAATAAAATAAATTAATCTAGTCTAAATATAAAGTCATGTAGAAATATTTGTAGATATTAATATAAGTTATGTTTTAGTCTAGTGTAGAGTACCAAAGCAATCAAAATGAATTTAATTCATTTTACTATTTTATTTTCATTTTTTTTTATTACATTTAAATAATTATATTCTTATATTTTCGCTATGATTTATATTTTAAAATAATATCTTTTAAAGTATTTGGCCCTATAGAACACTCTCTTCTATCGCATATTTTATTAATAGAAATTAAATTAAAATATTAGTGTAAGGTAATAGTTACACATTATAATGATGTATAATTTAAACTGAAGTCTGCAATAAAAAAAATAAACAAAATAATAAAATCTTATATTGTATATATAAATTTAATATTTCGCATAAAGCCTTAAATTGCTTACATTAATGCAAATTGTCGTAGTTATTATATTTTAAGGCTTCGGAATACTTAATATAATATAGAATTTTTTAATTTGTTTAATCATATTTGTCCAAAATTGTATAGCAAATGTTATAAAAAAGTAATAATGAATTTAAATATAATTTCAGACTTTAAAACATATCATGAATTTCTAGTCTATTGTATAATTTATAAAATATAAATGTAATGCTAAATAATTAATATATAGCTAATAAACATATAGAATACAACAACATATTTTTGTGTTTTCTCTCTTCAAATCTGCACCTCTCCGAATCCAAAAAGGTTTATCATTTACCAGGTAGATTTTTTTTGTAGAAGATTTAAATGTATAATATTAGTTTTTCATATTTATGCGGTTACTAGCAAATATATTTAAATTTTATTTCTATGTATCTGGCAAGAGTGCCAAGATGTAAATATTATTAGATGTGATATTAACAATTTAAATAAATTCAAAGGTGTCTTTACTTCAATAAATTTTTTGCAAGGACTTCAGTTCACTTCTTAAATCGTTCAGTTAACGTAAAGGTACCATCAATAATAATTTGATTTAACTAATTAAAACATTTCATATAGAAACGATTAAGTTCACTATAATATATTATAAAACTTTTTACTAGCATTTGGACTTACAATTATCGTACACAGTTATATAGGTAGGTATAATATGTCCTAAATACTTTACCAATAATATAATATCCAATCTCCAGTATATAATATTAAAATTATAAAAGGATATTTTAGTCATTATATTGATGATAATGACAATATTTGAAAATATATTTAATAATAATTATAATGATTGATTCATTTTAAACTGAGTAAATTGTCTATAGCAGAAAGTATAATTACAGCTAGCAACATTTCTTCGTATGTCATATGTCAACGTTCAATAAATGTCAGACGTGTTAGTCTATGTCTTTTCCTGTTAAAATATTCTCTTGAGAGGTTGGTTTATTGGAAAATCTATTTTAATCTGATAAAGTACTGTAATAATAAATAAAAATGACCGCCATATACATAAATACGATATGTTCTACATTCTTACGGGCTTATTTTGGTGTTTTTGTGAAATTATCGTACAATATAAATAATAACCTCAGTTGGTATAGTATGCGATAGTGACAGCCGATCTGTGTTTCAGTAACAAAAATGGGTCGTTATTCTCGAGAGCCTGATAATCCAGCGAAGTCATGCAAGGCACGCGGTTCAAACCTTCGCGTTCACTTCAAGGTATTAAAATAACATACAATTTACATACAATTATCCACATGGAATGTTTACCCTTAACCTATTCATGTTGTTTTTCAGAACACATACGAAACAGCTATGGCTATTAAGAAATTGCCTCTGCGTCGCGCCGTACGTTACCTTAAGAACGTTGTAGAGCAGAGAGAATGCATACCATTCCGTCGTTTCAACGGTGGTGTTGGTAGATGTGCTCAAGCCAAGCAGTTTGGTACCACACAAGGTCGCTGGCCGAAGAAATCCGCGGAATTCCTTTTACAATTATTAAGGAATGCCGAATCTAACGCTGACTACAAAGGCTTGGATGTTGACAGGCTTGTCATTGATCACATTCAGGTTAGTTTTGTTTTAATTTAATGCTAATTTGATTTGTAATATTGTGTATTGCGTTAAATATTCTATTGATTAATAATAAATCTATATTTATTTTTGTGACGAGAAATATTCTTTATCTTAAATGAATCTATTTTAACCAGATTAATTGTGTAAACCTGAAACTTGAAACACTTGATCACAAGGACTGCTTGGCCGGTGCTAGTATATCCTTTATACTTTTAGAAATTTTAAAAAGATTCATTTAAATTACTTTAAAATGGCATAGGCAATATCCCAGCATTTGATTATATGAAAATACTAGTGGGCCCGGAGGCAGCTACACCCGCGAAAATATAAGCCTAAATAATTAAAATAAGTTAAAAAATAATAATTTATTTTCATAAGGATGAATATCAAATTATAGAAATCATCTAATTTTTGTTAATGTATACAAATCTGTATTGGCACGCGCCATGTGTTCATCAAGCAAACTCACTTTGGGTGACATTTTCTTAAAACAACAAGCTTTGCAAGCCGTTGCTTAGCAACACGTAGCGACGATTGTTATTAACATGGCGGAATAAATTGCATATCAAATTAATTATTTTAATATATTGGTATATATCGAAAATATTACAAATATGAGAAAAAAAAGTATCCTATGTTCATCCTAAGAAGAAGATGTATCTCTATATGAGTATTTTATCACAATTAAATTAGCGGTTTGGCCCTGATTGCGTAAAAGACAGACAGACAGACAGAGTTACTTTCGAATTTATAATATAGGTATGGATAGTGAGACTACAGCTTTAATACCTGAATCAGCTTCATGCTGTCCCATTAAATAAATGAAAGTATCTTTTCTATGCTGTATGCTAATGCTGTCCCATTATAATGAAAGTATCTTTTCTAACATTCTTAATGATAATATAACCAATTAAACAATATATTTAACATTTTTGAATTGTTATATTCCACTTAGGAAAGAAAACTTACGTACTTTTATATTGTCTTAGATATCTAAAAAAAATTATTGTAGCAGTTTCGAATGGGTGTCAGTTCGAACCTGGTACATAAAAAAAATTCAAGTTTTCTAAAAAAGTACAACTAAACAAATTAAAATATTAAAATAACTATGTTTTATTCTGATATTAAAATCCATTTGCCTTTTTTGCTTGACAGAATATACATTATTATATTAACTGTTTTCTAAAGGCAAATAGTAAAAGTGGTGGATCTTATATAGGGACCTTTTTTATAAATTGTTCCTATGATTCATTACTTACAATTTTGTTTTAAATAAATGCTACTTTATGAGTTTGTAACGTTTTTATGATCTTTGTATTCTAATATTCAGCATTGATTTTATTAATTTATTTTATGGTATTTTTGATATTACATTGCTTTTAGTTTATTACCTTAAAACATGTGAGTTACCTTTACCTTAAAACATGTATTTATGATTAGTTCCATAAAATATATGTATAAAATATTTTAAATAAGTGAATGTATGAAGAATTGTAAAATACTGATTTTGATAATTGTGGTGCAGTGGTACAGCATCTTGATGATTTGGAATTTGATGCATATAGTTTTAGGAATTCTAAAAGATTCATATTCAGGGGGATAGACTGCATTTTTGTGTACCACCTCGTAAATTAACAGTAACAGTCTCATACTAGGTTATCTGCTTACCATGCTACATGTGCGGTAAAGAATGAGATAAAAAAATAATTAATATATATGTATTTTTACCATAACCCATTTTGAGAAAGGGAAAAATGTGAAATGTTGTTCTATATATAATCTCACTGTTGGTAAATAAGTTTAAATTTTTTATCATTATTTTAATCTAGTTGTTACCCACATGTTGCATGAAAAAAGGAACCTGAGAACAGAGTATCTTAAAACTAGGTTAGTTTTAAGATACTGTTCTCAGTTAAATTCTGGAATTCTGAAGCCATTGATTGTTTTTAGTGCTGGAACTGAAAGTGTTGTTTGTCTCATTATCAGAATGAAGAAAAATATTAAATATTCCATTTCCTGAAGTGGAAATTGAACCCGCAACCTCTCGAGCTTAATGTCGCACGCTTTTGCCGCTGCGCCACGACTGGATGCCTTTTCATGGAAACTATCAATTGACAGAGTACTTAAATTAACCTTTAGTGCCATAGTGTAGACAGGTGTAACCCATATGACAAGTTTAACGTTTGTTAACATCCCTAATATGAAGTAATTTCTTTTTACAGGTAAACCGTGCCCCCTGTCTCCGCAGACGTACATACCGTGCTCACGGTCGCATCAACCCATACATGTCATCCCCCTGTCACATCGAGGTGTGTCTCAGCGAGAGGGAAGACGCGGTAGCACGCGCCGCCCCCGCTGACGACGCGCCCGCAAAGAAGAAACTCTCCAAGAAGAAGCTGGCCCGCCAGAAGGAGAAGATGATGAGGGAATAGACTAATAAATGATTTTAAATATTACTGTAGTGTTTTACTTTTTTTATCTTTTGCGATAGTGTAGGGAGAGCGTGAAGATAATATATCCTATAGTATAGTGGACGAGTCGTCATCCTCGTCACATTGATGTGTGTTTCAGTGAAGGAAGACGCGGTAGATCGCGTCGCCCTCGCTGAAATTTAGAAAATATGGAATAGAAAGAATAAATAGAAAAGATGAGCAAAATAACGAATGAAAAAATAAACCGTCGCATTCGTAGTGAAAATAATACACGAATTACTATTTCAAAACCAGCAGAAAGTGTCGTATTGTTACTGTAGGTATTTTTAACCGACTTCTAGAAGGAAAGAAGGTTGTCAATTCGACTTTTTGTTTAGGCAACTTGAATCAGCGCCATCTATTATGATATAACTTAAATTATTTTGAATCGCAATATTAGAAAAACACATCTAAATAATGTCAAAATAATAAAACGCTCAAATAAAATTCAAAATTTATAACATTTATCAAAAAATATAACTATTATGAAATCATATAAATCAAAGTGTGATGAAAATGATTGGATATTAAGATATAACCGTACCAAAATAGTAAAAGACAATGTTAAATTACGAGAAGAACTGTTAGACGCCGTCAATAAGCAGCACCAGGAAATGTTTCGAGCAATCGAGTTAAGTGCAAAAAATACGAGATTGAAGAAATTAATACATAAAGCTGAAGAGCAAGCTTGTGCGTTAAAAGGGTAAAAGCCGGAATTTATGTAATTTATTAGATTTTTGTAACTTTGTGCTCAATACTCAAAATAGATATTTCTTTATAGCTATTAGGACTAGTTTGAAAATATGGAAGTATTAAAATCTATTATCATGTTATAGCAAAAGAAAATGTACGGAATTAATAGTAGATTGAAAGATGTGCAACGTGAAAATGAATTCCTTCAAAATCAAATATTCATATCGAAGATGAAAAGACAAGAAGCAAGAATAAATGCCGTTAAATTGGCAGAAGCTAATTATTATTTAGAGAAATATTTGACGAAAATCCAAGACGAGTTAAGTGTTTTAGAATTTTAAAATTATTTTGTGATATAACTATTGTAACTGGTATCAAAATATAAACTGAGAAAATATTTTTTTATTTAATCACTAAATATTATACTGTAACGTACAAAGGTATAATTATTTCCATTTCCGTGAGCTGGATATCCATTGGAATGGATGTTAATAATTAAATTATTTTTATTTCTCTCTTATAAGGCAAACCACAGCCGGGTTCCGCAGGACGGTGAAAATGGTGAAGATATAGCAGATTTTAACACTAATCTCTCCCCGAGGAAGAGATTACGAACCTACACGGACTTAATTTTACCAGTCTTTTGAGATGCGAGATAATTTAAAAAAATACACGTTGCATTTAAATACAATAAATCTTTTGATCAATGGATGAGTAACCCTACTTGCTGAATTAATTGTCATTTATCTATATTTTTTTTCCATGCACAGTCCATCGCTCCGCGGACGTAATAATTAATGTTAAAATAAATATCTAATCGATTATTCCAAGTCGAATACATAGCAGACATTGCCACAAGAAACTACAGCTACAATAATAAATCCATTTAGCTACTTACATAACACTTCCTACAAGTATTACGAGATAAATAACAATAATATTAAATGGATCGGAGGCGGGAAAAATTTCGCAGTACAAGATCAACAGCAACAGTTGACTGTAGTGTCACACGAGCCGTCATATTAGTAGCACGTATGTTTACGCGCGTAGCCTTAGTTTGCGCGTGCGCGCTGGTTGCGAGCATTTTTGCCGTTCCCGCACCGCCGAGGAGAGATAAAGGTTTTTATTTTTATTTATTATCTATATTAATAAGATATTGAGAGTTTTTTTTTTATGAATTTATATTATTTTATTTAGATTTTTTTTTATATAAGTAGGCTGTATGAGTTTGGTCTTGAGTTTTTTTGACAATTATTATGAAATGGCAAATGGCGGCAAAATATTATTTAAGTTTGCGCTTTTAATTTTATAATGTGTTATGTGATTAATAATTTATTAGTGTTTCATAAAGTATATATCATAATACATTTTTTTAATAATCTGTACACAAGTGAGTCTGTAAATATTTTTATATTTTTAATATTAGTTTTAAATCAAAGCAATTTCATGTCGAGTTAACCTAACGCACGTAGTAGCTTTTTCTCAATAGTTCTGAGCAATTGTTTTTGGATAGTAAAAGTTTGTACAAAGCTCCCTATAGAAATGTATAAAGTATAGAACTAGGTCCCTACCGAAATGCTAACAACATAATAAGTTGTAATAAGTGTATAAAAATTTCGACTTATCTTTATGAGCTACCATAGCTTTTTGGTCAGAGCGCTTCTACGGTTTACAAGAGGCGCGGGTTTAAGCCCGTTACGTTCAAAGTTTTATACGTTTTCGAAATAAGTACCAGTCTTTTATTCCTTAAAGGTTTCTTTAGTCTTCTACCAGTTTTATAGCCCATACCTGTAATATTTCGTTACTTAGAAAAAATTACGTGATGCTTTACAGTAGCTAATTACTTTAAAATCTTAAAACGACGCTTCTATAAGTTAATCAATATCCTTCTAAAAATAATACGATTTATATAATTTTAATAAAGCAATAAAAATAGCAATTTCATTCTTCATCCACGGCAGAGGTACACGAAATTGGTTCAAGTCCCCGCATTCGTACGTATGTAGATCATTGACACCAAAACCGCGCGGCGTCTTTGATACAGATACGAATGACCCACATCCCCGTTGGCTCGGCCTGGACCGTTCGGTCACACCCTATTTCGTGCCTACTTATATTAAAAACTCAAGTAGTTGCTTCCCGACTTCGCCCGTATAGGGGCTGAGTGATTTTTTTTTATTAAGCTTAACGTTATTTTGGATTTTGTAAGTTTCAGTCTTAATGGCTGAGAAATAGGTTCAGTTGATAAGTTGGGACGCAATGGTTGTAGGTTCTATTCCAATGTAGAATGTTTGTATAAAAGTATTTTTGTTTCCTCGACCAGGTAAAACAATGCGTGGTGACAGGCTTTTAATTTTTTTTTAAAGGGCATATTAAATATTTCATTCTTTCGACTGGAAATCGAACCCACAACCGTCGCGTTTACAATCACAAGTATTTAGTAATTTGTTCACTATTTTCCATAGAAAAGAATAAACAGTATTGAATAGAAATATAAAATAAAAATATAATTTTTTTCGTACGTAATTGCTCATTTCCTCACAAAACATTGAATGCACTATTGAACAAGATATTTTGTTTGAATTATAAAATGAGAGCACTATATCTGGGTCGTTTCGCACGTGCACAAATGATAGTTTAAATTTATAATGGTGGTTATTTTATATAATTTGAAATAGTCGTGTTTTAATATATGCCATTACAAAAATATATAAAGAACCCCAGAACGTGTGGGTCTCACTCGGTTCCTCTTGACGACTTTTGACGATATATATCCGATTTCGGTTTTGATATTTTTTTCATGACCGAGGAATAAAGTATAATTTCTTTATTAGTTGAATTTATTATAGTAACAAGTCTAGTTCTAGTAAGCTAAACTAAGTTCTAGTGAGTTCCACCACATAACATATAATGTCTCGAAAATTGGACGAAGTTGAGAACGGTGAGCTCGACACCCATGAGGGAAAACGGAGGAATATAGTAAGCTCATTTTCTTGCTCTAGTAAAAAGACAAAAGTTATTTATTGACTTCGGCCGCTTATTAACACGCTATGCTCGGCCGAAAAGTGGGGAACTGAGTGTCCTAACATTAAGTTCCCCTTTTCCATCCCCTTTTATATGCTGAATACATGTAAAGCTAAAAAAAACATGTATGTATAGACACAAAAACTAGACACTCACATCCCATTAGACACTTTCACTTTAATACCACTTTGTCCTGACCTTATTTCATCTCAGCCCACTATTGTGATACATAAAACAAAGGATGAAGTTATTCTCTCATTTCATTTTACTTTGCCGTTTTTTATGTCCGGTTGCTGATAAATTGCTAAGAGTACCAGTCCTTGACCAAGGTTGTAAAATAAAATACGCATAACGCGTGTTAAATTATCATTTAAGTTAGTTTAGTCGGGATTTGAGAATAAGCAATCTCAAAGTCTTGATTTTTTTTAAAATTTAGCATGTAGGTTCTTTAGGTTGTTAAAATTGAACCTATTTTTAAGATATTCTGTTCATTTCTGCCAAATTAAATTAAAATTTAACTTTAAAATATTAATATTAGTATTAATTAATACTAATATTATTAAGCTAAATAGTTTATTTGGTTAAATGTGCTACGACCTAAAAATAACTATTGAATCAAATTGATTCTTTTTTATATTGGAGTTTATTTATTGTTTATTTTTTTTTTATATAGTCCACTTACTGAGGAAGGCTATAGTTTTTATTACATTATACAAGGCTATAGCTTTAAAACATCACACTATCACCAATAGAAAAAATAGGAGAGTCGGAGAGCATCCATCGTGATATTGAAACTATTAGTTAGTTCTATTTAACTACACAGGCGAAGCCGCTTAATTATATATAAGAAATTATAATATTATAAAAAAAATATTTTTTCATATAAAGTAAATATTATGTATGTGAATGTATGAGACATTTATTTAAATACACTTTAGTTACACTTGACCCTCCTCAAGTACAATATCGATCGTAGGTCAGTGAATTTTGTTTGAGTAATATAAATTGTTTCATAAGAGACTAACATTACGATATTTTTTTACCTAAACTGCAAAATCAATTTTATTTCAAACAGTTTTGCATTTTATTGAGTAAATTATACTTTAGATTCCTTTTCTTGTTAGCGTAGTGAGATTGGGTTTAGTTGAAACTATTGAATATCTTTAATTTATTTCAAATACCAGAATTTTTGTCTTACTCGCATTCAGTCTTAGATCATTATTTTTTCACACCCTTCTTTCAGAGTGGTAATCAATGTTTTTAACTATATTCTGATGATGCAATGACCACTGCATCATCTGCGTACAACAAGGACCTTCAGCTCACTCTCATTCCCATATTACTTCGTTTCGCTTCTAGGTCTATTTTAAGTATACACCATATGTGTTTTAGCTAAACATAAATATAATAAGTACGAAATCTCTAAGCAGGTTAGTGTAATAGGTCGGATTCTTAGCGCGCCCACCTACAAGTGATAAATTGTACTTCCCTACAGTTACGCGTGTCATTATTTGAAGTGAGAATTGAGTGGTTCATCGTTTAGTAGGTTTCGTTATATATAATTTTATCTATATTAATTCTATTTAGAAATATGAATAGTTTAAGTTCTACTAAGACTTATTGTCTTCTAAAGGGCTACAAAAATAGGCTTTAGTAGTGTAAGCTATTTAAAGCTTTATTTAATTTCTTTGAGAATTATGAAATACATATAGTTTATATAGACGGCTGGATGCGAAGAGCTGAAGACCGAGCTCGGTGGCGTGCCATTAGAGAGGCCTATGTCCAGCAGTCGACGAGGACAGGCTGATGATGATGATGATGATATAGTTTTTATAATTCTATTACAGTTATAAGTATCAGAGTATTTTACTACTTGAATTGGGATCTCCAGACATTGTTGCAGACGATCCTCAAGTAAAACAATCATTCGATTACACCTATAAATCTATGACGTATCGGCCATTTTTACGCTGGCCTTAAGTGAAAAATTTCACACTTATCTACCGGGAAGTATCTATATGTGTTGTGTTTAATGGGACCTTAGATGGGGTGTGTATTATTTATGAAGACGTGCTGTTGATTTATTGATGTTCCTTGACGTATTAACTAGCTATAAATATTCAAGTGTGGTAGGTACTAAGATTTATGATATTGCACTCTTTGTTACATTCTTATGCACATGATGGTGGTGTGTTCGATTCCCGCTCAATAATATATTTTTAGTAGGTATTAATTAAGTTATTTCTGTTATGCCATAATGAGCTACACTAAATTGGTGGCCGAAGCTCTCTGAAGTTTTAGTACTCACGCGTTGTTCATGGAAGATACGATAACATAAAAAATGTTAATGCGTCGTGGTGTGGCTGTAAGTGCGACGGTTGCGAGTTTAATTCCCACTCGAGAGAAAATCTTGAATTTCGCTACTTAACATCCAAAGTTTCAAAAATTAAAGAGAAAATTGTATATAAATGAAATAATCTTATTCATGTATACCTTTTTTAGGTAGGCAGAGGGATCCTGGGAAAACCTTGTGATAAGACACTTCGTCCCCATTAAGACCCTTCCGTCCTCTACTTTCCGCCGAATTCTGCAAGCATTACGTGTTGAGTGGCGGAACTGGACGCTGCTACTATACGCATTATTTTACAAATCATTCCAATGTCTTACAAGCAAAGGCCAACAAATATATAATTTGATAGAGCCATGGAATAAACCAGAATTATCTTCGTGCAAATTTATAAACCATCTTGTAGCGTGTGACATAATGACGTTGACATTGATCCCTCTTCCTAGGTATAAGGAAGGCGTTAGCGTCCCTTCCTAGTTGGTTATTGAACTCTGCTAGGTGTCGGCGTGCTTAAATATTATGCAATGGCTTTTACGAGTATTTGTAGTAATATACATGTATGTATTTATATAGGTTTATTTTTTTATATTCTAGATTTATTTGGGACCCCCGTGATGTAGTGGCCTGTGTGGCCTTGTGTTCCACTGAATGAATTATTTTCATTTTTTCTCTCTGGTACAAAATGTAGCTTTGTCCCATTCCCATATCTGAAAATGCAATGTTTTGGGTGTTTTGTGGGCAATGGAATGTTCGTTCCTTTTTTCCACCCTGCTAGTTATATTATGTAGGATGAAAAAAAAGTCTAACATAAAAAAATTATGTTGATTTTGTATGGGATTTCCAGTTTTTTTAAATTTCTTAGCGTTTATTTTTTAAAGCAAAACCCAGTGAGTTTTTGAGCATTCGTAGCAGGGTACCTAGCCAGATATAACAATTTTGTTAAAAATTAAATAATAAAAGCAATCTTTTCTATTTAGACTCGAACAAAATGGTGCCAGAACGAACGATAGTCGTGAGGAGGGTGCCGAACGCGTACGTCTACCCTTTCAGCTTATGGCCCATACCAAGATATCCTGTAAGAGGTAAAATGTTTTTTTATCATTTTTATCATTTTAGAGAGAGAGAGAGAGAGATCAAATGTTATAATACTCCATTCTTACGTACCGCCCAATTCTCCAGACATTGCGTATTAAGTGGCGGAACTCAACGCAACACTTGTTATTAGAGTGAGAAAATGAAAATAGTAATAATAATATGTAATTGAATTATGAGAAAATCCGACGAATTTATAAATATTATATGGCTTATAATAAAAATATGTTTTTATTTGAAAATCTGTCTGAAACTTGATGTCTCTAAGTGGTGAAAAGTGTAGATTAAATAAGACCTTAGAATACAGAAGATGCTTCAATATAAAAGTAATAAGAGACGTGCGTAGGAAGGAGAGAGCTTAGTATTAAGACACTCCAATCTTTACTTTCCGCCGAATTCAAGAGGTATTGCGTGTTGAGTGGCGGAACTCAACGTTGCTCTCAGCCTCCACGTCAGAGAGAAGAGATAAAAATATTTAATACTTCATTTCCTCGATTGAGAATCGAACCTACAACGTATCGCGGTTGTGCAGTGTCAGCACATCTCTAAAAACAATAAATTAATATTCCTGTTACAGAAGAGCAGACGGTTGAATACACATACAACGGCAAGACTGTAAGGCGTCACAGCGACTGGAATAAAAGATGACTGCCATAATATTATGTTTACTTTCGATATTATAACTTTAAGTTATTTTAAATTTAAGCTTTCTATTGATAAACTAATGATTTCTTTTTATATTATTGTGTAATTAAGATAATCTTAATATTATTAAAATTATGTAATGTGGAAAAAACTAACGTTCACTTGTCGATGTGACATGGTTATCATGTGAAGGTTGCGACTTCAAATATAGATAGGACACTACTCTTTAAAATACTTCCCTAGATATGTTTTCGATCGAGTCCATACGAGTTAAAGTGAAATTTGTGTCACTAAGGATGCCAGTGTCTCTAAAACTGAAAGGATGAGAGGGGAGTGAAGTATTTTTTTAATTCTCATTATATAATTTAGTGTTTTTAATTAAGTGACACTCCATTTTCTGTTTTCCGTCCGATAAGAGACGTAATAAAAGAGATCTATTAGTAAAATGAGATGCTCACAGATTATAATTGTACATAAATATTGTTTGAAACTAATTTTGTTACTTTTTTATACTAAAAAGATATTAGTTTTATATATTTCTTTTTATAATTTTTAAATAACATATGGTTAGTTGTGTTTTTTTATATTTTGGGGTGTCAAAATTTACTCCTAAAGTGTACATAGTTATTCTTTATAAATAAATGAAATATTTTTAAATTTATTTAGTTTGTTTACCTACCTCATAGGAATATAAAAATAAATATAAATCGATTATTTAATAGTGGACAATATATTAATAAGAAAATTTCTACAGTATTATTAATACTAATCCAATTTTTAAAAAATATCAACGCCATCTATTAAATAACAAAAGAACGTCTAGTTCTACAAAATGCCGCACAGCTACCGTCGCGTCGCTTTATTGATCTCGTACATTTTCATCTCAATTCTCAACACAGCATCTCTACACGCAGTGAAGAACGGTAAAGGTGTAAAGTCAAGATGAAATTATATGTTTTATGGATATTGTTTAATTATACAGCAAGTTGTTTAGGTAAGCCTATTTTTTGTTTTTATTTCTTTGTACTATGCAGTTGGGCGTTGGGCATTGCAGTTGAGTTGATAAATCAATTATTTTGGATTCTTAGTAGCTATGTATATCGTATTCAAAGTATGTTTTATATATATATTTTAGTAAAAATTAAAGTTTTCTTTACAAATAATGGAAAAATAATTGTATTTTCTTGGAAGTGTCAGTGTTTTTGATTTTGAAAAGGACTATATTTATTTGTCCGCCCAAATTGCTTTCGATCTATTTTAGTATTTGGTGTCTAATGACGGATTTTTATCATAGTTAGAAACGATTATTACAAGCAATACAATAAGTGTGTATAATGAAAAAATATTATAATACTATATCCCACAGGGTAGACAGGGAACCTAGAGTTGAGAAACTTCGCTTTCCCCATTTTTCCCCAATTTTCCAGTTCGTGTTGAGTAAACTGTGACACTCCCCGCCACGCTTTCTCCTAACTTACCAGAATAAAGAAATGAAAATAATTTGTTGCCCGTGTGGAAATCAAACCCACAACTATCTTCAACAAGCTTCAACGGCCTTTACCGTAATAGAATAAGTGTAAATACAAAATATATACTAATACAAATATTTTCATATAACTTCCAGGAGTGAAGCTTCTAGAAGCAAATCCAGATGTGAAACGGCTCTACGACGACTTACTAAGCAACTACAATCGTTTGATACGACCGGTGACGAATGTATCAGATATATTGACAGTGCGACTTGGCTTGAAACTTTCACAATTAATGGAAGTTAATTTGAAGAATCAGGTCATGACTACGAATTTGTGGGTGGAACAGGTGAGATAGTCATGTATTCCAATACGATTAATATTTTTTGGACAAGTTATCTTGAGTTAAGTCATTTTAATAGGAAATCTTTAATGGTATTTTGGAGATCCTGGCATAATTCAAAAAATAATTTTCCAAAGTATATGTTTTCTTCTATATTGTTTCTCGTTTCATCTCTTTGATATATTATATTTATCAGCTATATTTATCACGCTGTATCCCTCACACAGCAGGGAACCTAGAGTTAAGAAAAGAAATGGAAATATAAACGTAAATGAATATTTCACTTCCTCGAGTGAAGATAGAACCCACAACCGTCGCGTTACAGTTACAACCTTGTGCCACTACGCCAAGACGGCGTCATTTATATTATTATTTTTATTTTCTTTAATAATATCTAATATTTAGGTACATATCCAAATATCGACCAGTATTGTTTTAATTACTATAGAAATTATTATTAATATGTCTCTTATTTAACTATTCCAGAAATGGTTTGATTATAAACTACAATGGAATCCAGACGACTATGGTGGAGTGGAAATGCTGTACGTGCCTTCTGAGCATATATGGTTACCAGATATCGTATTGTATAACAATTGGGATGGAAATTATGAAGTGAGTTATATTTGGTAGAAAAGTTTATTTTAAGCATTAGAGATGGAGTAGGTAGAGTATAGAGAAACGAAAGCCAAAACGATTACCATTAAAATATTACGTGGTTTTTCTCTGCTTTAATAAATAAAAAATATAGAGCGAGAGAATAGGACTCTTAAAGTTAGCAATAAAAATAAGCTTCCTGGTAGTCATAGCAGAGAGGAAGACGGACAGAAGACAACACAGTGATTTAATAAGAGTTATTGTTATTCTTTTAAAGTTACGGAATTCTAGAACATCCTAAACAATATTGTTGGTCATAAAATGACTTGTGAGAACTTTTGATATTGTCATTATTAAATGAGCATTTTATCTTTTCTCCAGAATGGAGAAATACAATTACAAACCCCTACGAGTAAAAATAGAACCTATGATCGTCATGTTTACTTTCGCTATGCCGCTGTGCCGCTACGGCCTCATATATTAATTTCAGATTTAATAATATTAATTTCTCTTTTAGGTAACACTAATGACTAAAGCTACATTGAAGTACACTGGGGAAGTGAACTGGAAACCACCAGCCATATACAAGTCGTCTTGCGAAATCAATGTGGAGTATTTTCCATTTGACGAACAAACTTGTTTTATGAAATTTGGTTCTTGGACTTATAATGGCGCTCAGGTATATTTGTAAACTTATATAGCTTTATAGATTTATGGCAAAATAAAGAAAAAAGCGGCAAAGGTTAAGTCGTACTCGCTTATGAAGGAGTAATTTAACAAATATGTTACCACCATTGTTTTATTATTCTTGATATGCTATTTTTAACCGATTTCAAAAAGGAAGAAGTTTTCAATTCGATCGAAATATATTTTCATAAATCTCATTTTTAAAAATCCTAATTTCATCCCAATTGTCCCATCTCTTTTAAATTTCGAAATTAATTTTGTTGAAACGTCGTTTGAAGTTTTCGTTCACTTCTATAATCTCATTTTTTTATATAGTTCAAACAAGCATAAACAAAAACTTGCTTAAAAATTTATATGCCATTTAGAAAAACCTACATCACGTAGTTTTTAGCCATTTAGCTAAATCCTCTCAAGGTTATCTTGTTCTTGCTATTAATATTAATTTATTGCTTGCTTTTCTAATAAAAACAAATATATATTAGAAATATTCGCAATAAAATAAATAATAAGGCCGTCTTCGTGTAAGGATTATTAATATGATGATTTTTCTTTAATTTTTTTTCATCGGACCCAAATCGGACTCAATAATAAAACCCAGGGAAATCTATACTAATATAATAAAGCGGAAGAGTTTGTTTGTTTGTTTGTTTGTTTGTTTGAACGCTAAGATCTCTGGATCTACAGGTCTGATTTACATTGTTTTTGTTTTATATAAAAGCTGCATTCTTCAGAAGTGCTATAGGCTATATAACATTACATTACACATATAAACATATATATATTTTAAAGTACTTTCTAATTTGACATGCAATGTATTCTGCCATGTTAATAACAACCGTCGCGTCGCTACGCGACCGTTACCGCGGCATTTTGATATTCATCCTTATGAAGTTTGATAAATAATTAAGGAGATGTCACTGATTCGAAATGACCTAGCCTTCGGGCGGCATAGTATGAGTATGACCGACGCGAAAATATTCTTATAGTCCAAGCAGGCGTAGCCGCGTCCGGGTCCACTAGTATTTGATAAATTGACATAACATAAAGCAGTAATAGACAATAAGAAAACTAATCTATCCGGGCTCTAGACTGTATTAGTGATTTATGTTACTTTCTTAATTTACATAAATTTTAATTTATAACAAAGCTTATTATTTTGTAGGTCGATCTAAAGCACATGGACCAATTACCAGGCAGTAGTTTAGTCCACGTTGGCATTGATCTAAGTGAATTCTATTTATCTGTTGAATGGGATATACTAGAAGTGCCCGCGACCAGAAATGAGGAGTATTATCCTTGCTGCCCAGAACCGTTTTCAGGTAATTACTTGTTTTTGATACATTTTCTTATTAGTGTACCTTTTCGGACCATAAACATGGTTTGGAAGTTGTCTTTCTAATTGAAGAATTTGATATAGTTTTTCGTCCTTATCTCCATAGCCAACAGTTCTTTTGAACAAAATATCAAATATGCTAATTTATATGAAAGATTTAACAAATTTTAATAGTTAGCTGCATAAGCATTAACTGTGGTTGACAAGTCGTAGCCCCTCTTAAGTTAACTGTAAATGGTTGCGCAGATATGGTGTTTCTTATTTTTGATTATTTTCTTACCGAGTGAACAAAGCGCAGAAGTTTAGAAAACCTAACGTTTGGGTTAGCCACGACTCGTCAACCTTACTGTATGCAAATGTGCCGCAGTTAAAAAGAACATGGCTGTACACGTGATGCTTGTATAGGCTCGATTGTGCAGGGTAAAGACAGCCAATACCCAATATTTTATACGCTACCCAGAGGACTGAAAAATTTGACATATTTATATTAATGTAATTTATTAAAAAGCATACGTTTCTAATACTATATCATCTATTCTAATAGAGTAAAAGAAGGATCCATCAATAATTTTTGTTTTAGATATAACATTCAAGCTAACAATGCGAAGAAAAACGTTGTTCTATACAGTGAATTTAATTATACCGTGTGTCGGTTTAACATTTTTAACAGTACTAGTGTTCTATTTACCATCGGATTCTGGGGAGAAGGTAAGTGATGATGTAATATGTCTGCTATGCATCTATTGGCAATAACCATTGATTTGAGCATTCCATTGTCTTGTGAATAAAGTTTTTATCAAAATTTTTATTTATACGGAAACAATATGTACAGTGAGTTAGTTAATCGAGGTGAAATTTGCTGAATATTTTTTTAAATATAAAATAATTCGTTCCTTACAAGGATATTGTGATTTTTTTTTGTAATTTCATCATAGTTTAGCTCAAACAAATTAGCACAAGATGGCTGAGAATTCAAATGGATACGGAGAAGTGTTGGTGTTTACGAAGTGTCAGTCAACATGGCCAGATAATTAAGAACAAAGCACTTGGTCATTATTAAACTTATTATTTGGTTCTCTCTGACTGGTCTGCAAAATTTTGGGATGAATGATAATCCAAAGCCTAAAATATTTTGAATTTTCCAAATTATTCCTTTTTAATTAATCGAAAATTTCATTCTTTGCTTATAATTCTTAAACTAGAAGGGATTACTAAGGATTCCATATAGAAATTAAAAATATCTACGAGTACTTTTACCTTTAATAACGAGCGTGCGTAAAACGTGAAGGTACATAGAAAGAGAATGCAGAAATGAATACTCACATTATTTAAAATCAAATTAGATCAACAGTTACAATATTCAGCAAATTGTCGCCAAATAGTATTTAGTTCTTCCATTCGTTCAAATGATTTGCACGATTGATGTTTAAGGGTAAACAGTCATTTCATCCGTCCATCCTTCCACCCATCATCCATCCACCCGTGCCTGCCCAGTGACGGTCTTTTTTGATCCATTAGCTAGATGTGTGTGTGCTATCATTGATTTGCTTTTCATTTACTTGTTGTCTTTCCACATTTTAAAACGACAAACTTAAATAATAACCTATTCTGATTCTAAAATTATTTGTCTTGTAGTATTTAGTTATTCCCCTCTTCTTATATGTTGGTATTAAATGTAAATCCTTCCAAATTTAACTTAATTGTAGATTAATGTGTTATCTGTTTCTTTAGTACCTAATATTATAAGCTTCTAATATAATTTATAACATAACATTAAACGATCTACCTAAAATTATTTAAAACAATCCTAAACCTCTTATTATTAAACAACAACAAAAAAAAAACGCTTCAACATCAATAAATATTTAATTAAAACTTAACACCTACACAATAAGTTCTAAAAACCAGCGAGTGGAAAGACAATATACTTACTTTTAATAACGAACAAAAATCATTCAAAAGAGACTTTTCTCCTTAGATATCGCTCTGCATCTCCATCCTGGTGTCCCTCACAGTGTTCTTCCTTGGCCTGGCTGAAATCATACCGCCAACGTCGTTGGCGATCCCTTTGCTCGGGAAATATCTGCTATTCACAATGATCCTAGTATCACTCAGTGTTTGGGTCACAGTGTGCATTGTAAACGTACATTTCAGGTAAATTAATATTTCCCCCGTAGATATCGTTAAGCATCTCGATTTTGGTATCACTGACCGTGTTTTTCCTGTTGCTCGCCGAAATTATACCGCCCACGTCGCTGGCGATACCACTCTTAGGGAAATACTTGCTGTTCACCATGATACTGGTGTCGCTCAGTGTCTGGATGACGGTGTGCGTACTAAACGTGCACTTCAGGTAAGTCTTGTTTTGTTGTTTTTTTGTTATTGTTGTTTTTTCGTTATTTTTATTTGAGGGAGAGGATTTATGTGTTGACACACTGTTATTTTTTATATAAATTGTTGTTTTCATTTTTATAACGCTGTTGTTGTGTATTTTAACGGTTTTGTTGTGTTGTGTTATTTTTTTATATTTTTATTAACATTTTAATCTAAAAGTGTTCATGTAGGTGCAACTATTGGCTGGGCTGGGGTTTGAAATTTTAAGCTGCACAAGGTAATTTCTTAGCAATAAGACTACTCGTATATCTATGTCAAGACAAAATAATTGACGATTTATTTTTAAATAATGTTAAAGTCGTTATGGGTAATATTAATTTGAGTTTTATTTTGATAATAGTCAAAGTATACTAATTAATTGATACAGTTTAAGTATATATAATGATGATACACAAAAAAAATCGATTCGATTTAAGATTTCATAAAATCCTTGAATACTTTAGTTATAATTGAAACAATGAAAGGTATTGGATTTGAACAATAAATATATGGCGGTCATACTGTAAGATGTTACTTACAGTATGACCGTAAGACGATGGTAGTAGGCTAGGGGAAATAGATAGATATTTTTTATTTATTTGCATTTTTCCGCTATGATAAGACAATAATCTTTCATTTGAGTTTCATATATCTTCACATAGACCAAAAATCACAATATATAGTATATTATGATTTAAGATTTAAATAAGCATGCAAATCTAATTGTTAAAATATTACCTCAATTGTTATCACGGCGCTTAACATATTGGCTAGTGCGTTTGGTACAGTACCCACGCAATGCTTAAAAATCTAATAATCCTTGGCGTCTGTAATATTATATCTTTTTTAATTTTTTTGGTATCTTTGTCATATCGCGACTTTTTAAATATACTTATTTTCAGGGTTTTTATAGTAAGAGTGATTTTAAAGCTGCAATATATTTAATTAATTCAGTGTTCTTTCAATAACATCTTAATCATTGTATTAGTACTTGAAAAGATAAGCTAGGCAAAGCGTGGCGTTGCGCGCCGCCACTTAACAAGCTATGTTTCCAGAATTCGGCCAAAAATAGGGAAACGGAGTGTCTTAACACTAGGTTCCCTCTGACCTCCTGTGTGCAGGATACAGGGTAACGCCAAAAAAATATACATATATATTTTCCACTGGGCGAAAACCGTGAAACATTTTACATCGACATAAAAGTTGAAACACAAAATAATACACTCGATTACGAAAACAGAGCACCCTTTATCATCGCTAGGGTTTAAATTGCAAAATAAAATGGATGGTCTAAAATTCAGGCATAAAGGCCCATAAATCTACGGTCTCATTGTAACGATCCGATAACGAGACAATGGCGTGTGAAATATAGTATGCGGTGCAGCTTATTGAATGCGCATGTTTAGTTGCGAATGTTTTGATAGTGGTATACTTAAATGTATTGGAAAAACGGTAATGTTCGTGAAAATATTAAATATTTCATTTCTTCGAGTGGGAATCGAACCTGTCACGTTAAAAGTCACACTTTGTGAACCTGCATCATGAATGACCTCGATTTTATATGGATCGTTATATTTGATATTTTGAATAGCTAACTATATTATAAACAAAATTTTATACATTTTAATAATCATGGACAAGAGGTAAATAAATTTTAATAATGCGATTGAAATTGGAAACTTTGTTGACTTTTGTAGGCATTTGTTGTTAATTCATTATATTGTGTGTTTCTTAATAAATAAATAATATTGATTTTTGTTTAATTTTCATAATTAATAATTTAATTTTTGAATGAAAACTGGTGGTGAAGAACTATAATAGACAAATAAGAGCATAATTTTGTAGCTTCACACTGTATCCTATAAATAGCTGCTTCCTGCCGTCCATTTGAGGCATTGCGTGTTAAAAGGCGGAACTAAATGCTGCGCTTCTTTTCGTTACCAAAATTAAGAAATGAAAATATTAAATATTTCATTTCAAATCGAACTCTCAAACAGTCGCGTTTACTTTACGTTTGGACCGGCCTCCTCGTTGTGGTTACTTTATTATTATTCAATTAGGTACGTAATTTTGTATTGAGTTATAAGAATCTTGTATTTTCATCATATTTTGGTTTTGTGCTACCAATACAATGAAAAAATAAGAATTTTATACTGATATAATTATAATAACTGAGTGTAATTTTATTTCACTGATAAAATATTCATTATTGTTTTTTACGAAAAGATAAATTCATGAGTAGATAGATTTAGATTCATGATTCTATAACGCCCGGATTTGAATTGAATACTTTTTATATTTTAATATATTACAGAATTAATTGATAAAAATAGTAAAACCTTTTAATAAAAATAAGTATTAATTTTATACATAACAAGAAATCACTGTAGGTCACCATCAACTCACACAATGTCACCGTGGATGAAGAAACTTTTCCTACAACTGATGCCGAAGCTCCTCATGATGAGACGTACCAAGTACTCTCTGCCGGACTACGACGACACCTTCGTATCTAATGGATATACAAATGAACTTGAAATGAGGTGAGTGGCAAAACACTTTCTTTCTATATACTTGATAAAACCAAACCAAAAATGATAAAACCTCTATATCTCTATATCTATATCTACTGCTTGACTATGGGCTTAAAATATAAGCACATCCTTGTGTGTGATTACAGTCGTACTTAATAAAAATAATATATAAAAAATAATATAAAATTCGGTAAATTGAGACGCCACATACTCAGAAATATTAAGGAATAAAATTATTTTCTTTATAAATAACTTATTTTCAATCAACATTTTGTTGTTATTGAATTATTTAGAGGGTTATATTAAATTCATTTATTATTTTATATTGCTTTGTGTATTTGGGTGAGGTTCTGTGGGGTAGATTTTAATGTGTATTTTAAAGGGCAAAGGGTTTATTAAGTGTCTTTAATAATAAATTAAATGCTTCATCGTAAATTGAAGTAAATTAAGTACGAGTACGTGTCGTAGATTTTAAACTTTATAAGCAACTTTTAATTGCAAATTTTAATTGCAAAAATTTCATATGGCGTTGGTAGTAATTACTTAGTATTTTTGTTCTGTCGCAAATTTAATTAGTTTCATTCTGTTTTCCACATACGGTAGCATAAACAGAGGGAACCTAGTGATAAGACACTTTTCACCACTTTTCCACCAGTATTGAGGGAACAACGGAGAATTAAAAAAAAATTCTTATTTGCTAATTGAACGAGTACAAAGAGATTGGTTACTAGATCCTCTAGCACAAATCAACAAGTGTCTAAAACACGAACGGTATTAAAACTTTTTTTTTTTATTTTATTAGTTTTTTATTTCACGACCAACTCATCAAGTGCACCTCGTTTACATAACAAAGCCATAGACTCTACGAGTAACTTGCGGAAATAGATAAAAATCAAACGCCAAAATCGATGCTTATGAATAATAAAGGCCGTTGCGAACATTTTTTTACGATTCGCAACTTTTATTGTGAATAATGAAAGTATTGAAGCGTGACTTTATATCTTTTTATAAGCTTCTTATTTTATCGCAACCGTTTATGAGACGTAAAATATAAGTAAAATATTTTACGAGACGCCATTTTGTTTGCGCCGCGGGTAATGTTTTGAATTAACTGTAATTTTAGTTGCTATTATATAATTTGTGAGCTAAGTTAGGACGTAAGTTATTGGTTATGCTGAGAATGAAATATGTGTATTTTGTACGTCGATGTTAAAATTAACTAATACAAATGTATTAGTTAATTTATGCCAATTATATAAGTTTCAAATCCTTTCGTTGTATTTTTCCTAATCAATATAAATATTCTTCCAAGTTAGATTTGAATCCACAACTGTCGCGCTCAGTCTGTGTGAAAACTTTTTCACAGTGGCATTAATATAAACATCCTATATATTATATAAATATAATTTCCAACTATATCTTCTAAGCTATTTTTTTACTGCTACTGTAACGAATTGGCTAATAAACATTTTCCTCCTACCTGTAACAATTCGACTAGTTATACAAAAAAGACTTATTTTCTAAGCTAAATCAATATTGCAGGGATAGTTTAACTGATGCGTTCGGAAGCACCAAAGGCGATGATGAAGACTACAGGAAATCCCCTGCGCCTGAAGACGATATGTTGGGTGCTGGTGTACATCAACGACCATCAGGTAATGTGGCGTATTGTTTTTTATGTTAAGCTTCACGCTGTAACCCGGACAAAGCAGGTTAGAGAATTTGGGAACCTGGTGTTAAAATACTCCATTTCTCATTAAGTTACTTCCGTTTCCCACTTTTCGCTGAATTCTTGAGGTACAGTCTTTTACTTGAGCTAAGAAATCAAAATATCAAATAATTCATTCCCCCGAGTGGGAATCGAACCACAGAACACAGCTGTCGCTTTTATTGTCACACCCTTGTGCCCTTGCGCCACAGCGAACTCATATTTTTTAAAATATTTTTCTTTTCTCTGTATGGAATAATATTTAAATCTTTTAAAAATAAAAATTTTATACTTACATATATGGACCGTTTATTTTGAGAGTGGTGTAAGTCCATTTTCTTTTGTTTCGAGAAAATTAAAGGTTAGTATATTTGTTGGTTTAAAAATATTGGCAAATCATATGAGGTCTGGCATTGTTTCTATTGTTTTATCAACATTTAATTTGTTTATATAAATTTGTTTTTGGCTAATTAGACTACGATAACACATATTTATGTGCTGTAAATGGACTTACACTACTTTCAAAATTAGACAATTGTAAAAATCGTTTAATTTCAATTTTGAAAAATCAAATATCGCTTAAAATATACTTCATTTTAATATAATTTTGTTTACAAATACGCATAACAACACATAAAATTTTATTTTAGACGGCAATTACATTGTCATTACAAGAATTTTCTTATTCTCTGCATGTGGTAGTGTTTCAAAATATGTATGATGCACCGGAGGTATATAGGGTAGTAGCTGCTTCATGTCTTTATATTTTTCGTACGTAATAGCATTTGATTTAAAAATTCAACTCCTAAATGATTTTGAAAATTTTCTGCAAAAAGATTGCGCTACTATTGTTTTTGTTGTTTTTTAATTCGCCAAAATACGGGCAAAGATACGGAGTTATACAGCCTTGTCGTATTTATTTTCTTCTCACAGGTTGTGCGCTGTATATTTTCTAATACATTTCTCTAATTTTTTAATATCTATCTTTTAACTTACGAATAGTGGAAACACGGAGGGGAAACAATGCAAATCGTCCGCGGATGAAGCCGCGGGACATAGCTAGTATAAAATAAATAAAAAATAACAAAACACTGATCGGCATCCATCTGCTATGTAGCTCTCCTACCTCTGTCAATTGGACTTACACCACTTTCATAATCGATGATTATGCAATTTCATTTACCGACCGATTTTAAGTTGTACAAAACATGGGATTTTTTTGAGAAATTAAACACGGACTAGTTATATATAAAAAAATTATATTAAATTAAGCATGAATTACGTGATAGCTCATTTTTCTCAAAAATGGACTTACACCACTTTCGAAATAAACGGTCCATATATTACTTGTCCTGAATCTGAGTTCACACTGCCACAAAACTGTCTCACCGGAAGTCGCTCCAACGTTGCGATATTAACGCTTCATTGGAGAGCATATTGGAAATACAAATTAATTAAATTAATTTTATGGTCAATAAATAAAGTATTTTCATGAAGATTCCATTATATGTTTTGTATTAATTAAAATATTCATAATTTGCTAACATTTGAAATAATATTTGTTCACCATCTGACTGTAAACGTGTTGGTCCTGGGCTTGATTCTCAATCAGGAGAATGAATAATTTCATTTCTTGCGCCACTACTTTTATTATGTCGTTTCACACTTAAGAAAGAAAAATATTTAAAAATTTGAACCAAGTACCCTCGATCATTAGACATTTTTTGCCCCCCAGTAACTGAATCCGAGAACATGCTCCCGCGCCATCTTTCACCGGAAGTAGCCGCGGCGTTGCAGAGTGTACGCTTCATAGCGCAGCATATTAAGGATGCAGATAAGGATAACGAGGTATGTGGGATACTTAAAGTAGAAAATATTTAGTAAAAATGATAATGTGTTTTAGATTTTAGCTCTAATATATATATATTTTATTATTATATATATTTAAAGAGATCTCTATCCAACAGTGGCTCAAACCAAGCCAATGGTAATTAAGATAATTGTGAAGAAGACCTAGAGTCCTAGACTTTGAAGTTACTTATCACTTACGAAAAATTACATACCATTTTACATTTTAACTGAAACACTCAAAATGCAATGCCTCCAGAACAAATGCCTCCAAATGTCTCCTTTCAGCAGAAAGTAGAGAGCAGAGTGTCTTAACATTAGGCTTAGTCTACCCAGTTACACTGCGGGATAAAGCGTAAAACTAAAAAAAAAAGATATCAAATACTTATAAAACTGTGAAACAACATCCTTATGGAATATTTGGTATAATTTCCTCACGTCAAAATCCTATTAGAACAATTAGTTTCCTCTCATCTTAATGACATGAACCATCAGCGAGGCAATCGAAACTTCTAAGTTTTCCTTATATTAATTTCTCTTTCAAGTTCTCTCTGTTAAACTTTATATTGCCTGGTATAAATTCTGATTATCATAAAATAATTAAGAAATAGCGTTAAGTTCCTACATTCAACACGCAATGCCTCCAGAATTTGGTGGAAAGTGGAGCACGGAAGAATCTTAATACTGGGTTCCCAGGTTCCCTCTAGCCACCTTTCCAAGTCTGGAATACAAGGTGAAGCTAAAAAAAAGATTTTCTCATATAAATATTTATGTTCACAACTGTAAACGAGAAAATAAGCGAGAAAACGAACAAGGGTGAATAAATCGTAGTTACTACACGAAGTGCGCTTGATTGCGAGTTCATTCACGAATATTTGAATATATTTTTTAAACGTCGTCGGCGCAAAATATAAATTATGAATGTATTTATATACAGTACGTACCTATGTAAAATATTTTTTGTAGAGTAAGATTAAGGTTCTAGTTTATATTTATTAGTGAAACTGTTTAGAAGCTTCACGCTGTTTTAGCTGTGTGATAGGAACCTAATGTTAAGACACTCTGCTATACACATACCGATCTTTTTTCAGAACATTCAGAGTAGATTAGCGGAATTTAACACCACTTAATTAAGTGTTCTAATGAGAACGGAGCTTAGCTTAAACTAGGTTCCCAGGTACCCTCTACCTACCCTTCTATATACAGGACTAAAAAAAAACAATAACAGTAAAAAATATTTCTCAGTTGCGTAGCCACGTCCGAATCGAAAAATACGTCGTTTACAAATGTTTTCCAAGTTTTTTTTTAATACAAAAGGCAATCATCTCACTTAGATAAGCACGAACCGTCAACATCTCAAGGATTTCTTGACAGAAGTTACAAAAAAGTTTCACAGATAAATAAAGATTTGGGAATTAGTAACGAACCTTTCAGTTTTGTGGACTTATTTACGGGTCAGTTGAAATGTAATGTTGTATCAGTCATTCGTTTTATTTAACTTGTAAATTATTATTTGTTTAGTATAAGTTATTTTGTGTCTGAAAGTTATTTAATCATCATCTTTAATATCATCATCATCGTAATTAGCCCGTCTCTATCTCCTACTGAGGGTACCTGGTACATACATATGATTTTAAGCCGTAGTGGCACAGGTACACAAGCGTGTGACTGTAACGTGACGGTTGTGGGTTTGATTCCCATAGGCGGAAATTAATTATTATTTATGAATATTTTCATTTCTTCCCTCTTGCACCAAGGCAAAAACCCGGCGTTGAGTTCCACCACTCAACACGTAGTGCCTTGAATAATTTGGCGGAAAGTGGGGAATGGAGTGTCATAACACTAGATTTCCTCTGCCTACTCTGTTGTTTGTGGAATATAGCGTGATGATGATTAAATTTTTCTATTTTTATGAACACATAAAAACTACTACCAAAAATTATTACCAACAGACTTTTCTCATTTTCTTCCCAACACGTTCCTGTAACACGTAATACCTTCCTTTAAAATCCAAAACAAACGCAAACCTTGTTTGCGCCGTTTCATATATTTTCCCCACATTTTTATGATTTTCACTACCCATTGCTACTATAGCAGACATTGTATGGACGAACAAATGAAAAATGAAAATTTCCACAACCGCTTGCACCGTCACGAACGTTGAGTTTCTTGAGACCAATAAATATTTCTCTTAAGAACAATACAATACGAGTAGAGTCCATTAAATCTGAAAAATACTCCCATATACTAAGCTTTGCTCTTAAAGTGGACTTCAGTATTATTTAACCAAGAATTCCTTCGCCTTCACTAATAAACACTTACCTAGTCTTGCTATTGAATATGAAATGAACGTAAAACATGAATAGATTTGTGGAAAAACGTATAATAATAAAATTACGTTGAGAATTGGCTGCGGGGATTTGAGTTTTGAAAAATAAATGTTTTTTATGATTTGGATTTTACGTTCTTAGTATATATATATTTTCTTTAGTTGAATATAAATAATTTGAATTTGGTTTTACGTTTTTTTAGAGTAGGTGTTCGTGTGTGGACTTTAGTAGTAATTGTATATTTTAACATTATTCTGAATCCCACAAACAACTAAGTAGAGTAAAATAGTAAAGAAATGAAAATAATCATTTCCCCCGAACGGGAATCGAATTAATAACCGTCATAATGTAAAACCAGATGCTGTGCTATATGCACAATAATAAGCATGATTTTAATAACTTTATTCGTACATTTATTTCAATTAATTTTCCACAATAAATTGAAGTATTAAACAATTGTTTTGTTTAAAACATACATGCATATCGAAATCGATTGAATGAAATAATTGAAACACACAACACACATCGTTCAATATTATCATAAGGTGACCAAAAGTACAATTTATTTCTGTTTATTATCTTTCTTCTGTAACACCGTTGTACGGCCAAAGCGTGAATTTACAAGCGTAGTGTAAATACGCAGTTTTAACTATTATATCAATTAACAATATAAATTTTATAATAAAATACATAATAATTTTCAAAAGATTTTATGAAAATTTATTAATTGTATTTTTTTATGGGAAAGTAATTGTAAATGTGGTGCGTACGGTTTCGATATCCAATCAGAGTATTTAATCCTTTTCATTTCATTGTTTGATAAAACAAAGGGCAGCGTTAAATACCGCCGCTTAACATGTATTATATCAATGAAATAACCGAACAAGCACGAGTCGGGTTCACCCACCGAAGGTTCCGTACATTTAGTGCGTCATAAAAAATGCATAAAGTATATATAGGAATATGCACACCAAGCAATTTTTACTATGTTGGGTTCCGCCAACACGTGACGGCGGAAAGTGCGGATCAGAAGAGTCTCAATGGGAACGGAGAGTCTTAAAACATTAGGTTCTCAGGTTCCCTTTGCCTACCCTGTATTTTTTAAAAATATCGCGTTAAACTAAACATACTCCCGGTAAACAAACAAACAAACATTATAAATACTTTAAAACCTATCATATTAAAAGCAATTCACTCAAAAAATCGTAAAATCTACCCTCTTTCATAATATAGTAAGGAGTATCTTGGCCAGTATTTATAAGGGATGATTTCAGGCAATTTAAAGTTATCAAGCAAAAGGCCGAAGCACTCGTGCGTCCGTAAAGAGCCAAGTTTTATTGGGAAAAGTTTTAGACCGCTGATGCTCCTCTCATTAGGATGAGGGGATTGTGATTGCGTTAATAGTCTTGCCAAGTTAATACTTTTATAAGTGAGTGTAGTTTTATAGTTTGGATGGAGAAAAATTGTGTGTAAGCATGTTAGTAATATTTGCAGGGCTTATATTTGGTGGACGGTGGAACTAAACGCCGCACTTTGCCCCTTTATCAGAGCTAGGAAGTGAAAATATTAAAAATATACTAAATCGTTGAATTCACAATTTAACACTCTCTGATCCTCTGTGCAATGGCGGCTTCATGAATCTATCATATCTGATATTTTTGTTTGGACATATATATTGGATAATGGAACTTATTCTGGTCACGCCAGCTTCTGGCAATGATTGTAAAATTGTAAACGTAAAAAATTGTGTAAACTTCGTTATTTTTCCTGCTTTATACTGTATTCCACACATAGCAGGGAGGGCAGAGGGAACCTATAGTTAGGAGTTTCCGTTATACTTACCGTTCAATTTTCGAGATATTGATAGTTGATCTATTTCTTAGACTTAGACGTATGATTTCGTCTCGTAGTCTCATCAAGCTACGTCGAAATTCTTACTAAATATTTAATAAATAGCATTTTCTCTAATTAATAATAATTATAAGCAATTATGTTCTTGTTGCGGAAATTTTGACATATCTCCCTACAGAAACGCTAACAACATAAATAATTTCTTCTCTTAGTGTGGAATGACCATTAAAAGTCTTAAAAATGCAAATATATTTATCATTTTCCTTTATTCTATGACCAAAATGACTTTGGGCAGACTGAGAGGGTTCCTGTACAATGGGACGTAAGGCTTAACTTAATCACCATTCTACGTATGATTTTACTCACACGAATTCTGCTTTATTCCGTACAATACCTAAATTTAAATGTATGTTAGTTGTTAGGTATATTATATTACATAGATTAAGTAAAAGTTCGATTTCATATAAACCTTTAAAAAATATTGGAATATATTATTTTGTTTTTTTTTTAAGTTGCAAGTTTTTTAGTTACTTACGTTTTTGTTGTAGGTGAGCTATTTTTTATTTCACTGTGCATCCCTTAAATAGCCGAATAGGATAAACCTAGTGTCAAGATATTCCTTTCTCTATTTTCTACCTGAATTCAAGGCATTGTCTGAAGGAACGTTGTACGTTGATTTACCGGAGCAGAAACGAAAACAATTCATTACCCCGAGTGGGACTCAAACCTATGGTCCTTATACTCAAGTGGACGTGTGCTTACTTCGATCCAATTACTATATGAAAATACAATCTACATCGACATAGAAAAAACAATTAAAACTTGGTACGGTATTCCCAGAAACAAGAACTAAAACGATATTTTCTTTAAAAGCATGATAATAAATCACTTTAAAATTCAAAAGTTTTTGTATAAACGTCAGAATATTCCGAGTCATTTTTGCTAATTTCGATGTGAACAGTGAACAAACTTACTATTCTTATATTGTAAAAGTTTGTATTTGTTCTAGATTTTTATTATTTTAGCAGCCTTCTACACGGCTGGGCTCTAGTCAGGGTAGTCTAATAAAATTTATATAGAAATCATTATTATTTCTTCCATATATAGACTTATATTATTATTTATTACTAGTGGACCCGAACGCGGCTACGCCCACTTGAACTATACGAATATTTATTAAATAAATTTATTTGAAATTATTTTCAGTTTTCAATAGAGAGATGCGTTAAGCAAGCTCATTTTGGGTGACGTTTTATAACAACAAACTTTGGAAATCGTTGCTTAGCAATGGTCGCATAGTAACGGTTTTTATTAACATGGCGGAATAAATTGTATGTCAAATTAATAAGTATTTTAATATATTGGTATATATCGAAAATATTACAAATATGAGAAAAAAAAGTATCCTATGTTCATCCCGAGACCCTCAAGTATCTCTATATGAGTATTTTATCGCAATCAAATTAGCGGTCTAGCCCTGATTGCATAAAACACAGACAGACAGACAGAGTTACTTTGGAATTTATAATATAGGTATGGATTATTGTGTTGATTTAATAATAATGAACATTACGAATTGAACCCACGACTACTGTCTAATGCAGTTAAAACATCCACCAAGCCACTTGATATATCTACTTATATGAAGGTCTTCTAAATCCTTCTAGAAGTATCTGATACGCTTGCACAATACATAATTCTTGTTTGTTCATCAAACTTGTTCCGAACTTTACCCAACAAATACTTGCTGTCGTCGACTTGTGCCTTTGATAAAGTGTGATCGTTTTACTTTGGAAGTATACAATGTGCTTATGTTACTAAGCCTATGTATGTTAATACAAATATGTATTCAATAATGTCATGTAGAGGTTAAGCGGCGGTTGTAGGTTCGATTACGAGTCGGTGAAATTAATTATTTTCTTGACTTTAGTAAGATGAGAACAATTCCGCTACTCAACAATCAAAATATTACGAAAACTGAGCGGCAAGTGGTGTTGACGCAAGTGCGGGATGCGAGGAAAATATTAATAAACATTTAGTTTATTTTTTTTTCAGCTTTCCTCTTTTACCAAATATAGAAGGGTAAACGATCCTAATGTTAAGGAAACGTGGCCCCACTTTTGAGACATTTAGACAGATATACCTATTTTTCGATACATTGTTCCTGACAACCAGTGAGCATCAAATCCACAGTAATCGCAATATCGTGCTTACAGAGGTTTTCTTCGGTTTTCTTCTTCATATAGTTCATATTACGTATGTACAATGTAGGAAATACAAGTATATAAATATAGGTAATATATATTTGGCTATATTTGGTTATATAGTATAGCATACAAATATATACAAAACAAAGGTGCCAACAATCTACACTCGTCGAACCGAAAATATGTAATGTTTAACGGGAAAAAGGGGCGAAGTGAGGTAAATAAATCGGTGCCTTAGAAGAGGAAAACTAGGAAATCTCGAAAGCCAGATGTTTGTGAAATTGTACAAACACTCACTGTACTGTTGATTTTGCGACTCTTCATTGTCGAAACGAAAATTTCACTGAAAATATTATAGACAAATAAGACTAAATGTTATAGTACGAAACGTGATTTCAAAATATTATGGAGAAATAATACTAAATGTTATAGGATTTTTTCTAAACATTTTTATGGTGTTACTTTAGAGTGAATTGACACTCATTTATTACCGCCTACACAGCTAAAAAAACACCACTTCATTGTGATTTCACAACATAATGTTAAATTTATGTATGGGAATACCGTTGAACGGTGCTCCAAGCTGGAGTTCCACATACATTCGACTCACAGGATCTTGATTAAAACCCGCCTCGTGTACGTAGGATTACTTACAGCGCTTGCCGCAGCGAGATATTAACGACAACGGCAAAATATTAACGAATAACTTGTGTTTAATGTTTGCTCTGTTCTGTGTTTATTCTGTATAAATTTGTCGTTATTTATACCTATGGATATTTCGTATTTTCATTTCTTCGTTCGTGTGCAAGGCAAAGCGTGGTTGAGCTCCGCTACTCAACATGCAATGCCTCCAGAATTCAACACGTCTTAACACTAGGTTCCCAGGTTCCCTCTGTCTTACTATGTGTGGGATAAAGCGTGCAGCTATAAATATGTCTCCTTTGCCAAAAACTCAAATTCCATATTAAACCTTTGGTAGGTGATGGCATTTAACAGGCCTAAGGAATCATAACGTTAAATATTCAAAAGGTATTAGGGGATGGAGTCTTAAAATATAATGTCATACTGTCACTTCATACTTAACGTTGTACAGCGAGTACGTTCTAATCGAGCTTATTGAGATTTTAGCTTGAGCTTGAAACTGACGGCGTGAAGTTTTTATTTGTCAATTTATAATTTAAAATCTTGGTCTGGGTTCGACTTCCACTTGGAGAACTAAATTATTTTAATTTCTTCACTCGGTAAGGAGGCAAAGTGCGGCGTTAAGTTCCGCCACTCAACACGCAATGCCTCTAGACTTCGAAAGAAATTGGGGAGCTGGTTATGTTGCCTACTATATGCGGTACACAGCGTGAAGCTGGAAAAATAATAATATAATAATATTAAGAAAAAATTAAATATAACCGTATATTGCAAATTTTGAACAAAATCTATTTAAGACATACAAACAAAAAAAAACTGTTAAGTTAAAAGAATTTTCATACAAAAACAGCCTAGCCAGGTAATTTCCAATCTATGGAGGTGTCTACACAAGTAACGCATACATACTACAAAATCACGGTATATTTACCGAGCTCATAACGAATCCGCTCATTCAGCTGGCAAAGCTGAGTGAACGAATTATCCCAGAGGCCCACTGAACTGTAATGAACGAGTGAATGTTTTATTAAACTCAACGCGACATAGACAAATGAGTGAATGTTTACATATTTAATGTTGGGATTTGTCTTGATTTTTGTTTAATATGTAGCTGTGTCATGTCTGTGTGGAATTAGATGTTTCTGTTTATTTATGTTTTACGTTTCATTTTATATATTGAAATTTTCAGAATTATATATTTTATTAATCTTATGCAATACTATGACTTAATTTGTTCATAGACCTCTATAGGTTTTTTAAAGAGACAAATATTTAAAAAAAATAATATTATTTTAAAATTTATTCACATTATAACTATTCGATTATATTAGAGTTAAAATAGCAACTTGCATAAGCAACTTGCATAAGTGAGACACTACGTTCTTTATTAATCTATTGTGGAGAGATTTATTTTTACAGTTACCTTATTTAGTATATTAAATTTAATTATTTTTTATTTTATTCGTTCATTTCATAATCCGACTCCCCCAGTAACGTCGAACCTATAACCCTCGCGCTTACAATCAGATGCAATGCTGAACTTTAACATATATCTAGATTATATATATATTACCAAAAAGAAACTCTCACAAAATTCCATTTGCATTATAACGAATCGTTAATCGAATAGACTATTACAGTTCGGCCAACAGTTGTAAGTACACCCAGAGGAGCTTGGGTAAGATGGCATCACCTCTGGGGGCTAGGATCGATGGTGGCAATTTAAATCCGCTGATACCGTCGCTTCGTAACACTTCTAATGAGATAATGTAATTACATTCGTCGTAAATCCCTATTGGTGATAGAAACGTGATGTATGTTGGTTTTTTAACTGACGTCTAAAAGGTGGGTTCTGTGTTTGGTGCGTATGTATGTATGTCTGTTTTTTTGTTACGTTGTAACTGTTATACTGTTTTTCATACGTCGATGGATTTGTATTGATTGCGCTAGCGTTGTCTACTGCATATGTTAATTTAGTTTATGTAGTCGGTTTTCATTTTTCTTATAATTTATGTGTGTAATTTTTTTGATTGGACCGGATTGGTCTTTTTAGATTTTTTTATTTTATTAGTCGAAAATTGTTTTACGGGGCTAGCAAACACATATGCTAAGTGCTCCATTTTATATTTTAAATTGATGTTTTTATATTTTAAAACGGAAATGGAACTTACGATCAGCGTTTGAATAATCAGACCCTACCCTAGTTATCCAAAATGGCGTTAGTGTGAATAATAAAAATTCTATATAAATAAATAAATGAGTGCCTTAATAATATATGCTATAAATAGATCTACTAAGTGAAAGTTAATATACTGAAATATAAGTAAGATAATTTTTAAAACTTACCTTATTACTAGGTCAAAAGGAATAACATATTTTATTAATGCACAAAAATATATTTTCCTTAGAACATTTTATTTTACGGTTATCAACTTATTGCTGGAAGCGTCGATACGTTAATAATTTTATAGACTTTAGAATGGTTTGATCGTATGGAGTGTGTACTAATTTGTATGAAGGTTTATATACGTCTATAATTCTATAAGATAATGTTATAGAAAATTTTGTTGGGTAGAACGCGGATATCTCGGGAACTATTGATTCGATTCAAAGAATTCTTTTTATGTTGAATGCTACATTTATTCAGAAAGGTTACATCACGTTAATAATATAAGTTTAATATAAGGCACGATACCTGTAGTCAGAGTAAGAATTACCTCTTGTTTTTAATATCTGGAATTCGAGAGGAAAGCGTAGTGTCTTGACACTAGATTCTTTCTGCCTAATGACAACACATCATTTTAAAAAAAACAATAATTTCAAATTATTCAACCGTTTAAATAAAACACTGCCAAAATGAAGCGTAGCTACATCTCAATAATTAAATGTCATCATGTAAATTTTGTTTTAATTTGAATTTAAGACGGCGACAATAGCCTCCTGTCCCCATTCTCCTCCTCCTCCTCCTCCTTGTCTTGTAAGAGATGAGTGAATGTAATAATGGTGAACATTGAACAGATTAATATTGTTAATTGAGTGTGGTCCTGTCTGTCGGGAACAAATCATTCTTTAGTTCATTCTTCTTTTGTTGCGTTTTCAATGACTGGCTGACAAATTAAATGTTAAATTCTTAAATGTATTTAAAATTATTTGTATTTTGTTTTAGAATAAAAATCTATTTGGTATTTAGATTTAATATAACAGAAAACTATCTAATTTAGCTATGATCGATGGGCTCTTTCTATTAATTGTCACAAGTGAAACGAAAACGAGTAATCTCTTTAAAACTATAAAAAGTATATTTTTAAATACTAATCCTTTTTTAAACTAATAGAGTCCATGTAATAAAGAAATACATACATATATGGGAAAGGCGAAGTTTCACAAAAGATCCATTGTTAAATTTTACTTGGGAAACATTGGAGTACTTACAATTTTCCTATTAAAACTTCTGGTATAGCCTCGTCCGATGCTGGCAAGTCGGTTTAGTTTCTTTCTCCATTTTATTGTTTATTCGATTTAAAGTTGAAATTTTTAAGTTGACGTTACGGACGATTTGTACTTATTATTAGCTATATTTTATAAATTATAAGAAAAAATAGTTTGCGGGGAGAAGAGGGAATTTAGTGTTAATGAATTTCATTCTCCACTTTCGAGATACTATTTATTCTGTGGCGGAACACAACGCTGCGCATTGTCTTCTTACCAGAGAAGAAATTAAATTAATTCATTCCTCCGAGTTGAAATCTAAGTCACAACCGACCTTTTATCGAAACGTCGTACAATTCAAGCCTATCGTCATATTAAAACGCAAAGAAAACCCACCTAACGCTAGATTCGAACCCGTATCTATTCTGACAAACCTACCAACCATCCATTACCATGAAACAATATAACAAACAGTTTACACAGCAGTTACTATTGAATTATACCCTCGCTTTTATTAACTATCCACCACCATATCAGGCTGGCGCATTCACAAATTTGAAAAGAAAATTGTTATTCTGAACACGTTTCGCGGTTCCAGATAATCTCGTTCATTTTTGAGACGCCGATATAAATAGGACCCTCTGGGCGAATAAATTTTAGTGCCATTTCAGTGGATTGCCCAAGAAATCCAGTCTGAATGTGCTTCTTATCTTCAGCGGTTAAATGCATTTGGTCTTTTTAACTACTTTTTTCTCTTTTTTTTCTGCTCCCTTGCACTCGGTTTGAATCAATAATGGATTATGCTGGCTTTTGTTTTTTTGTGCATTTTTAATTTATGAATTGATTTATGTTGGTTACATAGTACTATTTGTTAACTTTTTCGATAGAGTCTATGAGAATACTCGTATTGCTTAATATTAATATATTATTATTAAATTTAATTTATTATTAAATTTAATAATATTAATTTTTACTAAATATAGAGCTTTCAAAAAGTCTATATTTAGTAAAAATTAAATTTCTGCGGCATGGTAGCTAATGAAAACCTTGAATTAAGACTCTGTTCTTCGCTTACGTGACGGAACACAACACACCGCTTTACCTCGTTAACGAGAAAATTATAATATTAAATATTCCACTTCTCGCGAGTGGGAATCGAATCCACAATCGTCACTCTACAGTCGTACGCGTGTGCCCTTGCCCCACGAGTCGCCTCAAGTTTACGTAAATTTTTCATTTTTATTATTAATACTAGCGGATGCGCGCAGCTTCGCTTGCGTAATTAGGGGTGAATATAATAATAGGGGTCTAATAAACCACGAAACATGTGTTCAATGAAATATTTTTGAGAGTCTAAATTTCAAATTTTATAAAAATCGGTGGCGATTTAAAGATTTTTCCATACAAACTTTCAACACCTTATTTGCACCCTTAGGGGGAGAATTCTAGAAAACAATGAAACACGTGTTCAATTAAATACTTTTAAGAGTCTGAATTTAAAATTTTATAAAAATTGGTGCCGATTTAAAAAAAATTCTATACAAACTTTCAACCCCTATTTCACCCCTTTAGGTTTAAAATTTTTCAAAATCCCTTCTTAGTGGATGTCCAGATTACGAAAGTAAAAATCTGTCCAAATTTGACGTTTCTACGCACAGCGGTTACGGCTGTGCGTGCGTCTTACCTCAGTCAGTGAGGACAAGTCCTTTTATATATATAGATAGATTATGCCTAAAAATATTTTAATACAGTAGCTGGTTCCATCTGTTTTAGGACGGTCGTCTAACTCGACATTAAAATACTTAATTATGTTTGCCACTTTATAAATGGGCCTCCCTTATCTAAGCGGACAGGACATTGTGGGAATCTTTGAATTTATGTTAAATTATAAATCCTTGGTTCAATTTTGACGTTCTGGTGATTGCTGTAATAGATTAGTGTTGTCTTTCTTTATTTTCCTGGTGATAGCGGAGACGTAGTGATAAAAGCATATTTTTTTTATTTCTTTTTTTACCAAAGTAACATTCCATTATTTACCGTTTCATTTATGTTGTGGATTCGATTGTCATTCGGAGCAATGAATTATTTTCATTGTCTCCCTTTGGTAACAAGACAAAATACGGCGTTGAGCTACGCCACTCAAAAATGTTTGTTTAAAAAAAATTACGGAAATTATTCTCGAGTCTACACAAAGTTCTTTTTGCTTACCCAGGTAAATGCGTTATACAGCGGAAGCCATAAAAATATACACATTTGTATATTCCTATTTATATTCTCTGTCTAAGACTCTCATTGCTTGCTTGTACTTTTTAGCTTCACGTTTGGTACAGTCCAGCATGCAGCAGGGTAGGCAGAGGAAACCTGGAAAACTAATGTTAATTCACTCCGTTCCCATTAAGACACTTACGTTCCCCACTTATTTCTTGACAATTTAAATACATACATATAATAAAATGCAAGTAGAGTGCAATATCACAACCATTCAATTATCAATAAAACGCTTCAACAGTTCAAACTTAATGAATATTATCGATAGTTAAAAGTTAGCGCAAGTTTTGAAGCGAGAATTTTTTCATTTTCATTTTACCTTTTCAAGAAAGAAGTTCTTATTGGTTATTTTATATTCAATTATCTAGTTAAAATTCAATTTTTGCATCTTCAATAATATAAGTTTCTATTAAAGTCGTAAACTAGTATTAAATTGGTGATGGCTCAAGGTTCGACTCCCACTTGGGAAATTGATTATTTTCAATAGCTCTCTCTGGCAAGAAGATGCGCAGCGTTAAGTTCCGCCACTTAACACGCAACTTCTTGTGTTCAAGCGAAAATTTTGGAACGGAGTATGTTGTTTTAGGTTCACTAGGTCCTCTTTACCCTGCAATTTTTAACAATTAAAAAACAAATTATAGCTTTATATTGTAGCTTCTCACTGAACAGGGTAAGCAGAGGGTTCCTAGGAACGTAATGTCAAGACACTCCGTTTCCATTGAGAGACTGCTGTCTTCCACTTTCTGCCAAATTTTGGTATTGCATAGATTAACTGTTATATATTTCTGTTTACGTCCTCAGTGGGTTCGATTCCTGAATTTCACGACATAAAAAAATAAATTTCAAACATTTTAATTTAGTCACTGAACCAATTCTGCGGTCCTCAAGCGAAATTATGTAACGGAATGAAGATAATTTGTTAATCCACTAAGTTTACCCGTAAAATGTTTCCAACAAGAAAACTTACTTCGAGCTTTTATTCCTCAAAGTTGGCCGAAGAGCTTCTATAAAAATATGAAATGCATATATTTGTGGGAAATCCACTTAGAGTGGGATATCTTCTAGTTTAAGCTCGGTCGACTCTATTTTTTATTTTAAAACTCTCTGTGATCGTAAAACTTTAAGGTTTCGTTTAAATGCCGCTTTGGGTTACACTCTATTGGGTAATGTCGAGACGTGATTCTATAAAAGTTGGGTATAATTTTTAGTACAAGTATTTTTTTCTTTAGTTTGCATTAACATTTTAAATGACTATGAGTATATTTATGAAGAGGGAGGCCTTTATGGAAGAGGCTTCACAAGCAATAACGCAACGCTTGTTGGCTCTGGAAATTGGGGAACAGAAAAGTCTTAAAACTAGGTTCCCAGGTTCCCATTGCTTACCCTACTGTGCAGTGTGTGCATGTGCAGCATACAGAGAAAATAAAATAATAACCGAAATTAAAAAAATAAATAAGTAAATTTATATTACAAGTAAAAAATAGCAGAAGTATAAATACGTTGGTCGAAAGGATAACAGTTGTCCCCGAATAACCTCGGAGCTATTACAAGAACTGCAGCTCGAACGGATATTGAATTGCGATTTACTCTCATAGTAAAGCCGGCCGCAAGTGCGAAATATCGCGGGTTTAGTATTTTTGTGTAATATATAGTGTTTGAAATGTTATTTATAGTGTTTAATATAGAAAATAATATTAGATAGATGCCGTATAGGTGACGGTTGTAGGTTCGATTTTCATTTGTGGGAATTAATTATATATAAATAATTTGATCCTCGCTCTGGTTATAGACAAATTGCGGCGTTGAATTCTGCCACTAAATACGCCTTCTTTATCTTATTTCTTCATTTTCTTACAGTGCCTGTAGACGCAACTGCTGGCTAGATTACGTATACATATCTTCATTGATATACTGAAATAAAGCACCACTTTTAATATCTCACTAGCATTCCACAAAGAATTACTATTTTTGATAATTACAGTATAAGCGTATAATAGTAATAATTGTTTTAGTTTTACTCTAGTTTTTAGGCCAGTTGTTGCGCATGGGCACAAGCGTGTGACTGTAAACGCGGCAGGTTGTGTGTTCGATCCCCACTCGAGGTAATTAAATACTTAATATTGTCATATAATATTCTCGTTCTAGTAACGATCGGCGTTGAGTTACGCCACTCAACACGTAATGCCTTCAGAATCTGGCGAAAAGTGTCACATATATAAGCATATAAGAGCGGAGTGTCCGAACATTAGGTTCCCAAGTTCCTTTTACCTACCGTATAGCAGGTTGAAGTTACTACAACCTAACACAAGACAACTATATCTAAGAATACCTAATAATATCCTCAACAACAAGCACTGGCAACACAAGCGCATCGAAAACAGTATAATTCAACACCAAAGGCGCTCCCAGAGGAATTACAAAGTTGTGGTAAACGAACCAACGCTGGAATTACTCTGAGTGCAGTTTACTCCAGGGAGGTTACTTACTTCCCATTTACCGGGGCTGTCGTATATTATATATCATAGTGGCGTGCTAACTAGAAGGAACATGTTTTAACATGGTGGATATAAAATTGAAAATAAAAATGGTTGATACGGATCTTTTTAAGAATATTGTGAAAGATTATTAGTAGAAAATATTTTCATTTCTTCGATCTGGTAACGTGGCAGAGTGCGGCGTTGAGTTTCGTGACTCAATACTCAATGCCTCCAGAGTTTGATGGAAAGTGGGAAACGGAAGTGTCTTAATGGGAACATCTGGTCTTATTATTCATCCATCTATCCATCAGCTATTCGAACAATACTAATGGACGTAGAACTCTACAATAATATTTGGGGCCAGTCGTGGTGCACAAACATGCGACTGTAAGTTCGACAGGTTGTGGGTTCGATTGAAATATTTTATTTGTTCGAGCAAATAAAATTTTTACAATAGAGTTCAAAGCTAAAAAAACAATACTATATACAATTATACAAATTAATATAATAATAATAAAGCTTTTAAAAAAATACAGAATATCTAACATTCGGTACGTTATTTACAATATGACCCATTTCTTTACAACAAACAACACTCTCAAAATAAAGAAAGACAGCCAGAGACGGCGAAATCAAAGGTAGGAGGGTATATGGAAAAAACGAATGTCCTCAGGGCGACAAAAAACGCGTCTTTGAAGCAAATCGTGTCGGACATGTGTGTCATGGCGAAAGCCACTTAACGTCAGTACTAATCGCTTGGCATCGTTCTGGATGAAAATGTGAAGGGAAATATTTAGATAACTTCTTTTTTGTGATATATTTATGGATATTTATTAGCTGTTTTGAGAATTTTTTGTGTTACATACTGTTTATATTGGAGATTTCAGGCCAGTCGTGGCGCAGGTTCACAAAGTGTCCTGCAAAATCGACTGGTTGTGGGTTCGATACCTTCTCCAGGAAAGAAAATATTTATTTAAATTTATATTTTCATTTCTTCGCTCTGGTTGGATTTTCCAGGATGACAAACTCGTGGCTACGTTCGTAGACTCTATGCCCTCAGATCCTCAAATGAGCAGATAAACGGACAGGAGAACTTCGCGCCGTATTTCACTGTATCCCGCCCAAAGCAGGATAGGCAGGGGGAACCTGGGAACATAGTGCTAAGTCACTTTCGTTTCCCACTTTCCACCGAATTCTTAAGATATTGCGTATTCAGTGGCGGGACTCAACGCCGCGCTTTGCCTCGTTACCAAAACGGCATGAAACGATGGCAAGAGAGCAAATTGCATTTGCCATTTTAAACCACAAATTATTAAATAGAATGCATAAGCACTCTACGTAATGTAAAGTGTAAACATACGGATAGCAAATCAAACACTCGATAGTTAGCAATTAATGGCAATTTTAGTATTAAAATTACATTTTATAATTGCCAAACAGATATTTGTGTAAATGTTTGTATTTACAATGATAATTTTGTGTATATATTTGTGGGAAGGATTTATGTATATTGGTTAAATGTTTGCTTTTTCGCTTCACGCTGTATCTTCCACATAGCTGAATAAGCTGCGGGAACCTGAGAACTTAGTGTTAAGACACTCGGTTCTCATTTAGACACTTTTGTTCCCCACTTTTCGCCGGGTTCTTGAGGCATTAGTTGTTGAGAAGTGGAACTCAACGCTGCGTTCTGCCTCGTCACCGAAGCGAAGATATGAAAATGTTAAATATTTGATTCCCTAGCTTGTGCCCCTGCGCAAGACGAAATCATCTTTGTAAAAGAGAAATAAACAATAGTGATTAATTAAGTTTAAAGAAGAAAGTGTACTAGGCCAGTAGTGGCGTAGGGGCACAAATGTGTGAGCGTAACTCGACGGTTGTGAGTTCGATCCTCATTCGAGGAAGCGAAATATTTAATACTTTCATTTCTTTCAAAATAATCGAAGAAATCGGTGGATAGTGAGGAATATCAATGAAATAAATCAATATATTTTTTTTCTCCATATTATTTGGTTTAAAATAACAAAAGCTTCAAAAGCTTACAACTTAATTACAGCTAAAATGATATTTGTCAGTAGATACTTCCGTATATGGGAAGTATGTATTCAGTATGAAATGTACTCTCATTACAATATTTAATTATAACGGCACCTGAACGGAGTTAATGAACTTTATCTGATTATAGCTGTCGAACGTTTGTATGTGAGCTTTTGTGTTTGTAATAATTGTGTGTATCGAAGCTGTCGTACCGTGGCATGGGACGGTTGTGGGTTCGATTACCACTCGATGAAATCATATATTTATTTAAAATTTATATTTCCATTTCTTAGCCCTGGGGTCCGTCGCTCAACACGCAATTTCTCCAGAAATAGGCGGAAAGTGGGCAACGGAGTCTTAACACTAGGTTCCCTTTGCCTACCCTAGCTGTGAACGCTAATATATCGTAAAGCTATTTTGATTTATTTTGAATTGAATAAAACTCTTCAAATCATAGCTTAAATGGCTAATTGCTTATTTAATTGAACCGACAACCGTCTTGGATGCAATCTGAAACCTTACCACTGTACCATGTCGGCCTCGGCCTTAAAACATTATTCAAAACATTTTTAGATATCAAAAAACATAGAAAAACATAAAAAATAGTTACACGAGCAGTATTAATAATGTGAAAATATTACATTAAAGCGTTAATATTCAGCTCAAAGGAGCTTTAAGAAAGCTCTGGTTTGCATAGAGATGACAATGTTCTTATTTTTCTATTTTATCTACCTCTCTAAGATAGGAGGTAAGCTTTGTAGGTTTTTTTTAAATATATTATTTTCGTATTATACTGTTTTTGTTTAAAGAAGTAGATTTTTAGATCGATTTGTTTTTTGAACCTGTACAGAATATCTATGCAACTTAGTGTTAAAATATTCCGTTCTCAACTTTCCGTCCGAAGCGTTAACAACAATTATTAAAATATATAATCTATGAGCATTTTAAGCAAATATAAATTATATATAAATAAATTATATGTAGCGTGAAGTTAAAAAATAAAAGAAAAATGGTACAAAAATTTATCAATTTCTTTACTTTTTCATGACTGTGAAAACTTTTCTCTCTATCTAATTTTTTTATAAATGTCGTAACAATAAATAAATAAGAATGAATAACTAAAATAATATAACAGTCTTTACTATATATATTTGGCTCTATTCCTATCAGCTAGAACGTAAATAAGATGCTCTACTATTACGGAACGAACGCTTAATTTCTGACAGGAAATTGTTCAACAACGACTTTCGTTCCAACGGCGACATAATGAAAAAACCTTCACAATTTACTCCCCAAGAAGGGGGTTAAATTAAGCCTTTGAAAACTAGCAAACAAGATTTTAATATAACCTTTATATAATTGAATAGAATTTGTAAGAAAGAAACTTTAAAGTGTTAAACAAAAGTGAAATAAAAGTACATTCTCTTTTACTTATCGCTCTAGCTAGATCAAATTAGAGCTCTCTAAAGCTATTGGGGCGGATGTCAGGAGGAATTGCTAATAATACTTCTTTTCCTCCCCCGGTAATGCTGTGAAGTGTAAATTGAATTTATTTCCGGGATATTTTAATTTAATAATTTATTTGAATTGCAAAGAATTTCTCAAAATGAGGTCGTTCTGGCACAGTAGGTCAGGTTGATGATTGTGGATACGACGGATGTGGGCTCGATTCCTACTCGAGGTAATTAATTTTATTTTCATTTCTCCGTTTTGGTAAATTCTGGTAAATAATAATATGTAAAGATTAAAGCAAAAACTTTACATTAAAATCGGTAATTAATTAAAGAGGACGACTTCATATATATTTTCAAAGATTTTCCTTGCCCAAGCAGATTTAGTTACAATATAATGACAGGTTTTGATAAAACTCTTTCTAAATTTTCATTTTAATTTCAGAATTGCAGAAGGGTGGCGTAAATAAAACTTTTAATAGAATTTTTAAGTAGTTGATCAAACATTTATGTAAATGCTCATTAAAAAAAACAACTTCACGCTGTATTCCGCACACACCAGGGTAGGCAGAGGGAACCTACTGTTAAGACACTCCGTTCATCCTTTCCACTTTCCGCCGAATTCTTTAGTGGCGGATCTCAACGCCGCGCTTTGCCTCGACACCAGAGCGAAGTAATGGAAATATAAATTCAAATAAATATTCTTCGAGTGGGAATCGAACCCACAACCAATCAGCTTTACAGTCACACTTTGTGCCCCATGTGCCTCAATTCAAATTAACAATTATTAATATAAACATTTTGTTCACAGGTAGTCGAAGACTGGAAGTTCATGTCCATGGTGCTGGACAGGTTCTTCCTATGGCTGTTCACCATAGCCTGCTTCGTGGGTACATTCGGCATCATATTTCAATCACCCTCTCTCTACGACACCAGGATGCCGGTGGACCAGCAGATCTCGTCTATTCCTATGCGAAAGAACAATTTCTTTTATCCAAAAGATATTGAAACTATTGGTATCGTTAGTTAAATAAATTTTGTATTAAAAACGATTTATGAATATTAGCTATTTATTATTTTTAAATGGAAAAGGGAGTGTCTCAACACTGCTTACCTAGCATTTTTGGATGTGTAGGTTGGTATAGAATTGTTTTTATTCTATTATTAGGATTGTTGATTTATAATTTGTTTACAGTATTCAATTAATTATTAAGTACTTTTAAATTTTTAACATTTCTGTAGGTAAAATGTATTAAGTTAATAATATTTAAAATAGTTGGTACCTACTCGGCTATGAAAAGATGTAAAATTATTTAATTACAATATTTTTTAAGATTTAATTCATTTGTTATTTGTTATAATATAATGGCTGTGAGTTTGGAATTTGAACTATAAAATGTAAATGCATCTATCTGTGTATTTAAGTAACTAATATTTTAGAAATTGTAATAGAATGTCTTATCGTAATAAAATATCAAATATTATAAATTTATTTTTTCATATCTTATAGATACTCCTTCTCTGTTATTACATACATCGCATCCTCAATAACATATAAGAAATAAAACATTAAAAGTTTATAAAAAAATGTTGTATAGACATACAGGCCATTTGCAGAGCAGGGGCACAAAATGTGTCTGTAAACACGACAGATTGTGAATTCAATTCCCACTCGGGGAAATAAATTATTAAATATTTTCATTACTTCGCTCTGATATCGGAGGCAAAGCACTGCGTTGAGACCTGATACTTAACACGTAAAATGGGGAACGGAGTGTCTTAACACTAGGTTCCCTCTATCTACCCTGCTGTGTGCGGGATATAGTGTGCAGGTAATAAAACATAGCAAAGGGCCACTACGATAAATAAAGTTTTCGATTTAAAAAAACCGCATTCAAATCGATTCATTAATTCAGGAGCTATAGTTCAACAGACAGGCACACAAACCTTTTGCGTCACAAGTTAAAAAGAATGCTATTAAATTATTTTACTATAACATAATTATAAAATATGAATTTACTAAGCAAGGCAGATGCTGGAAATACCTCAAAAACCTGTTATGTTGCAACACAAATATTAAGGTGAATTCTCCTCTGCCTGCCTGCTATGTCGTGTCTGGAAATACTTTTGCAGACGAATTTTGTTTAAAGTTAAGATAATGTTCAAAGTTTTCAGCTCACTGTGGGCTAGTAATTTAGTACTTTATATAATAATGCTAGCGCTAGTTTAGAGCTGTGTTATTTTGTATATAGTGTATTAAGTTTTGTTTTTAAATTTTATAAGGAAAAATAGTTTTAATATAAATATTAAGATTTTTTTTGCAGAATACGCTAAACAAATAAAAAACTCTTCGCTTTCTATCTGATTTTGAGACATATCGAGGGAACCTAATGCTGCGCATGTTTCACCAGAACGCCAAAGTTATATATATTCATTTTAATTTTGCATATACATATCCTAGAGAGAAAATTGAACCCACAGTCATCATACGACATCCTTAACAATCTATACAGTGCTATCAATTAGCTATATAAACGCTTTTTTTCAATAAATATTGTAAGCAGAGGGAACATAGTGTTAAGACGCTCTATTTCCTACTTTCTGCGTAATTTATGGGACATAATGAAATGACTAGTGGAACTCAAAGCCGTGTCTTGGCTTGTCACCTTAGCGGGAAAATGAAAAGCTTTCTATTCCTCGAGGAGGAATCGAACCCAATACCGTAGCGCTTACAGTTATACGCTGTACCACTGCGCTACGACGATAATTACCTATATAAAATTAAATAATATAGTAAATAATACAGATTATTACTAAAATAATCAATTTTAAATTAATTGGCGTGACCGAATCATCGGCGAGCATAAAATATGCAAAATTAAAGGCACAATTTCCATGAACTGTAAAAAGTTATACAAATTAATTTAATGCTACCTTAATAACTGAATTCACTTCAATTTATATACGTTTTATTTATAAAGCTTATAATTGAGTTTGTTCGTTATAAGTATGTGTATGTATATGGTTCAAATTTCGTTTAAATTTGGTAGTGTAGTGTTAACACGAATAATACGTTAATATATATACTTACTAGTGGACCCGAACGCGGCTACGCCCGCTTGAACTATAAGAATATTTATTAAATATATTTATGAAACTATTTACAGTTTTCAATAGAGAGTTGCGTTAAGCAAGCTTTTTTTGGGTGACGTTTTCTAACAACAAACTTTGCAAATGGTTGCTTAGCAACGACGGTTGTTATTAATGGCGGAATAAATTGTATGTCAAATTAATAAATATTTTAATATATTGGTATATATCGAAAATATTACAAATATGAGAAAAAAAAGTATCCTATGTTCATCCCGAGACCCTCAAGTATCTCTATATGAGTATTTTATCACAATTAAATTAGCGGTTTGGCCCTGATTGCGTAAAAGACAGACAGACAGACAGACAGAAAGACAGACAGACAGACAGACAGAGTTACTTTCGAATTTATATATTTCGTATGGATTTAAATTCATCCTTTTTTAGGGTTCCGTATCTCAAAAGTTAAAAACGAAAATTTTATAGGATCAATTTGTTGACCATCTGTTTGTCTGTCGAGACCATTTATCTCGAGTTCACGCGGAGGTTTCAAGCTGAAATTAATATTAAATATTTAGGTCTATAGTTCCGTGGAACATAGAAAAAAATCAAGCTTCTATACGAGCGTTTATGTATCGTTATTGGTGCACTTTGTATGAAGGTCGCCGCAAAATCAAAACTTATAGGATACTTCCTGTGAATCTACAGTTATAAAAATTAGCACAAAGATCTTACAAGACATATTAAGTAAAAAAAACGAAAAAATGGAAATTCTTAAAAATTTTTAAGAATAATAGTAACTTATTTTACTATTTGTAGTACCTATAATAAAAATAACTTCATAAAAAATGCGTGAATATTCCTGCAAATTTAAGATTGTCCACTTTCATAAATTAAACTTCCCGTTACTTTCAATCCTGAAATTGGTACGGAATCCTCGGGCGAGTACAACTAGCATGACAATTTTTTTAATATTTCAAGAGATTCAATAAACTTTTATTAAATAGTCTTACCGTGTATATACTATATATATTTAATATTTTTTTTTATAGTGCAATTACGTCATTGTTGCACCAAATGAACCACGGAGCAAGTCGTGCAGAAAGAATCTAGTGCTACGACACTCTATTCTTCATTTCGTTCCGTTCACTTTGAAGTATGAAGCCTATATCATGTTTTTATTTAACATTCAATTATTTTTAAGCAATCGATGTAAAATGTATATTGCGGTAACTTATTTGGACATATGACCCAATTGGTAGAGCTCCAAGCATAATATTTTAAAAAAGAAAACCGAAAAATTTCTACGTTCAAAAGTTATGATATGAGAAATTTACTTTATTTATTTAGTTAAACCTTAGTTATCTACTAATATTAAGTATATAGTATACGAAAATTATTTTAATACTATATTTTAACATTTTCTTAAATTATTGTATAGATGATCATGTTGCTTACTAGAGAGGGGAAATTAAAATAATTTTAATATTTTTTTTTAATTATTCGTCCGCGTGGGATCGAACCCGCAACCATGGCGTTAGCAATCAAGCCCTATCCCATCAAACCACGATGGACTTGAACAATCTGTGGTAGAACATTTACTTTTATGTAATCTGGCCTTCTGAAGTAACATAATGTATAAAATAAGACTTTATTTCGAGGTTTCATGTGAACATGGTGGTTAATTTAAGCTCGTGGTAAGTTCATTAAGTTACGTAAGCTTCTTATAGTCTGTTTACGTATTTCATAATTATTAATGGAAACATATTGAATGTTTGAGGCCGTCATAGTGCACTGATGACTGTAAGCGCGACGGTCATGGGTTCTCATTCGGGGGAGGGGTGGCATTTCCTTATCCTTCGCTCTGGTAACAAGACAAAGCGCTGCGTTAAGTTCTGCCATTTAACGCACAATGTCTCGAAAGTTGGTCTAAAAGTAAGGAAGATATCCCATCTTCGCACTAGATTGCCTTTGTCTACGGAAATAAATTTAATAACTAAGAACCGTACCGTATCCCAGTGGAATAGAGTATGACTGTTAACGCCATATTCGTGGGTTCGATTACCACTTGGGAGACAGAATTATTTTCATTCATTCGCTCTATTAAGAAAAGAAAACAGTGCCGTTGAGATAAAGACGTAGAGTAGCGACTCTAAAGGCAATGTCTCAAAAGTTGAGCTTAAAATGGGAATGGAGTGTCTAGGTTCCCTCTGCCTAATCTGCTATATGCGGGAACCAGCGGGAACCTCGTTTGAATATAACAGACAACTACACAATATAATTGTAAGAATAAAAAATATATAAGATATTATAGTACAGATGTGAAATATGAGCGCCTCAGAAGAGAATGAGAATATTTAAAATTAAAATGAAGTTCTCGCCCGACGGCTTTGGGTTTAAGGAATTTTTGCCTCCTTATATTATAATAGAGTTTGTATTCATACTACGAATTTTTATTTGAACATTGTACAAGAAAAGTTTCTTGTTTATAAAGGTTTTTGTTAAGTTAAATAAATAAAATGTTTGTCTTTTTAGAGTTCCGTACCTTTTCAGGAAAAAAGGAACCCTTATAAGATCACTTTGTTGTCCGTCCGTCTATCTGCCAAGAGCCTTTATCTCAGGAACACTTGGAGATATCGAGTTGAAACTATTATAGTCTCGTAGACTATAAAGGAAATAAAAAAATAATAGGTACTTCCGGTTGATCTACAATTATGAAAATTGGCAGCTAGCATCTACAGGTAGTACTACTTCCGGACAAAATCTGAAAACTATACATTTGTGATTAAATCCTAAAAAATAATAGCCTTAAAGGGGGCAAAATATAAAAGCCGCTAGTTCAAGTGAGGTATCAGATAAAAGGCCTTTGACTAAGCTAAGCTTGAATTTCATTTTTCATTTTCCATTTTTTCCGGAACCCTAAAAATTTAGTTATTTAAATACTAAAAAGGTTTAATTAACGTCACTTAGTGTTCTCCGAAGTATGCTTCACAAGAAGTAATATTTCAATCTCAATAAAGGCACGTTGTACCGCTATGACCTGATATTCGTCTTGTGGTTGACTTCAGTAAATTTATGCTAATTGTTTGGAAAATATTGAACTTGAACAATTTTTGTATAAATATATCTGTACGTGGAATTTAAGAGACGAATTTTCGTTAGTTTTTGGGTTGACGTAATATTTTTTTTATTTATACAAAGACTTCAATTTAAATTATTGATGCCTTGAAAAAATTCGGCAGAAAGTGGGGAACGGAGTGTCTTAACACTATGCTCCATCAGATTGATTATTATTTAGTGAAAAACTGCATGCACAGTGCATGCAGGTTTCACAATGCATAAAACTGAAAAAAAAATATCACTAATTTTAAGGTTAATTGTATGCGCAGTAAAACATAAACATTCATTTTAATGTTTTATTTCAACTAATCGTGTTATAATGTCGAAAAGGCTGTGGGGACAAAGTTCCATGTATTGGTCACAATTGCCTTTTTGCCCATTTAGTTCAGCTTCGTAGTAAGCGTCGTCTAAATTTTCGTCTTTTGATGATGATGGCCTGTAAAATGAAAGTAAAAAATTAACAAAAAAAGTATTGAATTCTCTTTTCTATCTGGAGACTTTTATTCACGCAGGATAAATGACAAGAAAAAAAATAAAATCCATTGCGGACAAAACCTATCATAATATTTTTTCACTTTACGTTGTTTCCAACTTGCAAGAAGGTAGGCAGAATAACTTACTGTTGAGGCACTCCGTTCCCCACTTTCCAATTTTGTAAATATTGCGTGTTGAGTGGCGAAACTCAATACCGCTCTCTGTTTTGTAACCAAAGCGAGAAATTAAAAATAATTAATTCCACGCGGAAACGAACTTACAACTATTATTTACTTAGAACTAAAAACTAAAAAGTGGTAAAACTTACGTAAAAACTATGTGCATTATGTGTCCTAAAAGTCCGTTATGATGTAGCGGCGTCTCGGCGGCCTCGCAAATATTTCTAAGCATACATTCCTTTCCGCTCATGCCGTGTCTGGAATAACAAATTTTTGTAATTTTTTTCCTTTACTGAGGAAATTTCGAAAAGTTTTTACTTTGCAAAAATAATTATAGTATGTGTGTTTTTTTAGTTTCTTTTTCTTTATTATGAAAAAAATGAGAAATTTTATGTAGAAAATATATTTTTCACTATATGAGAATCGAACTCACTACCGAACCGAAAGTAAGTTAAATTCTTGAATTGCGGAACTCTACGCCGCGATTTGTAATGCTAGACGAAACAATTTTAGCAGTGAGCATGTGGTTTTTATATATTACGTATATACCAAAGCGAAGAAATAAAAAATATAACTAATTTCCTGGACTGGGACTCGAACCCACAATCCGTCGCTTTTACAATCTTACGCTTGTGCCCATGCACTACGACTGGCCTCTTAACATTTTTATACATTCCTACTATATTTACAAAATCTCGAAATATCTTTCAAATCTTAGATTCCAAATATTTGTTTAAAAGAACGTGCTTCGGTTAAGAGTTGGATGTCTTCAATCAAGAGAGTAACTTACTCTTTGAATTTCGTTTCAAGAGCTGTATACGCCAGCTCTCTGGTGATACTCCGACTGTGTCTTGCTGATATGACCTGTAAAAAGTTTGGTATATATGAGAAAAAATAAGTAACATTAATATGACAATTGCAGGTTCAATTCAAGGATGGGGGAATGATTATATTTAATTAATTTTTAGTATTTGATGACGCAATATCATGAAATTGAGGTAGAAAGTGGGAAGAAGAGTATCTTGAAATTGGGGTTCCTCTGCCTACCCTGGCTGCTGGAAGCGTAAATCTTTCTCTCTTCAAGGAATATTTTAATATACAAAAGATAAATTCAGCTCACCGCCTTTCTGACAGACTCATAAATTTTATTATTAGTAATAATTAAGCCATTTATTCATATTGAAGTAGGTCGAAGTTCTTATAAGCACGTTATAACTTAGTAGACAACGGTTACGCTTCAGCTTCACGCTGTATCCCGCACATAGCAGGGTAGGTAGTTAAAAAAAATACTTACAGGCAAATTTGGAAATATAACTTCGTCGATTTGCGTGATATTGGTGACGACGGCGTAGTTTGACTCGAAATTATATGAGACGAACACGTTTTTGTCTGGTATATCGAGTGGGACAGCAATGGCTACGAAAGTCTGGAATTTAAGAATGTAATGATTAACATAATTATTTACTTAAATATTTAATTAAATTTGGCATATAGCTAGAGAGGAGAGCTAAAGGTTATAGGAGAGGCGCAGGGGCTAGCATGCGATTGTAAGCGCAAGCGCGTTGTGGGTTCGATTTCTACTCGAAAAAATGAAATTCCGCCACTCAACACACAATGTCTCTAGAATTCAGTGGGAAACGGTGTCTTAACATTAGGTTCCCAGGTTCCCTCTGCTCTGCTATATGCTCAAAGTGAAAAATGTACTTACTCCGTACAAACTTGTGGGTGGAAATATTAAGCCACGTTTAGCAATATCATGGCTTCTGCACGTGGACATCAATAAGGTAGCGCTGAAATATGAGGAATACGACTTTTTAATTCAACAGAGTAAAAAATATGAAAAATAAAAAAAATATTAACAGTTTTAAATACTAAAGCAATCACAGTATCTATAAGGTTTGTGATTTGGCCCAAATGTGACTTCTTAATGTGAAAAACAAAGGTTGTGGGTTTGAACCACCATCGGGGAAATTAATTATTTTCATTTTCCCTCTCCAACAAAACTAAGGGCAGTGTTGAACTCCACCACTTAATATGAAAACCGAGAATGTTTTAACCCTATCCCTCTCTGCTTACTTTTCTATATATGGGAAAACGCGTAAACCTCAACTAACTAAATATATATTCGTACAAAAATAAGGCTAATTTCTATACAATATAAAAATAAGCACCGTACAAACATACAAAAATACACTATTTTCATACATCCCGAGTGAGTAAGACACCTATTATATCAACACAAACATTTGCTTAGAACGGGAAATGAGATCCGTGACATCCGTTCGAGGACTAGTCTACATGAATTAGTTCTATAGTTAAAAATACCTCAACAATTCGGTGAAAAATGGGGAATGGAGTGTCTAAGCACTAGGTTTCCTCTGCCTACCCTGAAGTATCTTCTGTGCCCGATAAGCGTGAAGCTGATTTTTATTTCCTTGCATAAAAGTTTTGTTATTTAAACTTTTAAGCTATGACTTACATAAAAATAAATAAAAGCAAGTCTAGTATTTTATATGAGCGAAAATAAAACGTAAAGCGCGTCTTTGGGGCGGAAGGAACGATTTAAAATTAAAATGGAGTTTGCGCTGTACTCAAGTTTGGCTAAAGAAATTTTTACTTTGCAAAGAAATGTCCGTAAACTGAGTTATTCTATTTGTATAGTAAAGTATACGGAATATTTATATTTTTGGTGGTTTTAGCTAAAGTTTAAAGGATTTAATAAATAATATATATAAAATCTATGATTAAAGCCGTCGTATCACAAGTGTGGATTGGATTCCCACTCGGAGGAAAGAAATCTAATATTTACGTTTCGTCGCTCTGGTAACAAGGTAAAGCGCGGTGAGTTCCGCCACTCAATACGTAGTGCCTCCAGAATTTGGTGAAAATGAGAAATAAAATTTTGCAAGACTAGGTTCCTAGATTCCCAATAATAATAATACAAGTAATCTAATGCAACCATTTTTTAAATCAAGATAGGGAAGGAAATATCTTTATATCAATATCATTTTACTTACTTTACCTAAAATAAAGAGGATATAGAAAATGATAAATAATACTATTTTTCAAAATGCATTTTAACGAATAATTGAGAAAAAAATGAAAATCCTCTACGAATTGTAGGGTAAACATAGTACTAAATGAAAAAAATTAAAAAACTGGATACTTACACAAAAAACACAGCCTTAAAGCACTTCATATTACTTTCCTTTAGATTTCTACGCACTAATGTCACCAAGTTGAATATATCTCTATAGCTAAACAGTTTCGAAATGTCTTTCAACTGACTTCAAGTCGAGCGTGACAAGAAAAAATTGACACTGACACGCTAAAAATGTTAAATTAGACAAAGAATGTTAAATTAGAAAGTGGAATATTTTGGATTTATTATAATTAATAGGTTAAATATAAGTGAAAAAGTGTACGTAAAAATGGAATAAGAAAAGTAAAGTTTCTGTAACTTTAGAGTTTTAGATAAAGAAATGCAATTTTAAGATTTAAACAAAATTTTTTCTTACTTCGCTTCGCCTCTGTCAAATTCAGTGCGCTTCGCTCGCTGTTTTTTTTTGGTGTTATTTCTTTTAATTAATTACATTACACTTACGAAAGTGTTTCTTCATGTAATATTTTCAATTTCACATAGCTTTATAAAAATTACTCATAAAAGGCTTGAAAATTTATTTCTCAAAAATTAACTACCATAATATTAGTGATTATTTAACTATAAAATAATATTAAACTATATTACTTAAATGAATTACATTTAAAATATTAAAAATTTCCAAATAATTTTAATTTAATCACAGCAGGCGACCAAAGTGTCTGTACTACACCGCTTTGGAAGGCAAAATTGTTCGCTAATTGTTTTAAAACGGTACTTTGTATGTGTATCACGAAAGGGGAGCACGGTATAGAATTCTATATTGAAAATTGGAAATATGTCGTTAATATCGTTTACTTTGACTATATTCGGAAAAAACGAATTCGGAAATCATTTTCTATTCATTAACCTTAGTCGAAAAGACCAAGAGAAATCAAAAATCTCGTATTTTTCTCCGTTATCGTAGGGATATTGAAAGATTATCTCTTAGTGTTTCCCAACACTATCTACAAGCTAATTTTCTATGTTTAATATTTTCGTCATATATAAGATGGACGCGATCCTTCTTAGAGACTGTACCAGTAAAGTTTATTTGTTTTATAGGCAGATTTATGTTTTTATTTTAACACAACCTTTGAATTTTACTAAGGAAGCAGTTATCTGTCATCAATATTGTTGATACTGAGTAGCGAAACTTAACACCGCACTAAGTTGATCTGCTATATACAATAAAGAATAGTAGACTTTTTTAATAACTTATTAATATTCTTATAATAAAATTATTAATATTCTAATCTAGTTGCTATATATTAAAAAATATTTTTACAACTACATGAAAACTAAAAAGTAGGAAAAAGATATTGTCTTTTGCTATACGTCATTTCCTGTATAACAGGGTAAAATAGTATTAGTACACTCCGTTGCTCACGTTGCTCCAATTATAAAGATATGAAAATTTGATTAATGGAACTTACCGTCGTTTTTTATTTTGTTACCAAAGCGTAACATAATAAATGATCCCCCAAATGGAAATGGAACCCACAACCGTCATATTTACAGTCAGATCCTGTTCCACTGCACCAAGACTACCATAATCAATATACAGGCAATAAAATCCAGATTTAAAGCAGAATTTCCAGTTTGATTCAGCTTTTTGCAAGTATTTACAAGTGCAAGAGTAAAGTGTGTGTCAACAATAATTTGGAACGTTCGACGTTGCAATAAAATCGCTTCCCAAACACCAAGAACTGCAAACAGTTTAATTGGCGCCGTTCAATAACGATGCACTTTCTGTGCAGATGCATTTTGTGTTAGTATTCTATATTAGACGTATCGTGTGATTTATACTTGGAGAATAGAGAATAATAATAGAGAATAATTGTTTGTGGATTGTAAAGTCGACGGTTGTGGGGTCGATTATAAATTGGGAGAAAGATTTAGATGCTCAGGTAATAAGTGTAATGTTGAGTTTCGCCACATAACACGTATTGTTTCGCAAATTCGGCGGAAAGTTTGGAATGGAGTGGTTTAACACTACTTGATCCTAGACAGAAAGGGCTTTCTAGTCCTTCAAATACTCTAACATCCATTCGACATTGATGAGGACAAGCATAGACCTCATAAGAGGAAGAAAGTGAGAAACATACGCTAGATCAGTGAGTTGAGGTCAGTCAAGATGCAGGGGTATCTGCATCTGGAAGTGGAGTACCCTGTTACATGTGAGATACATCGTGAAGCTGAAAAAAAAGAGAAATTAAAGCATCAAAAAAGGCACAGACGATCACAATCTTAGGCGGAAAGCCACTCACAAATAAAAATAATAAAATCCATATCTTCAATACTTACTCCCTGTTTAATATAACAATACATTCAGGCAACCTTCCAAGAACACAAAGTAGTAACCACCATCAAAAGTAAAAAAGATAAAAAGGGAAAACCAAAAAGCTAAATATTATATTTCCTTCAAAGCTCCCACGCGTTATAAAGAAACCCTTTAATATACTGTCGTTGAGCGATAGTGCATGCAATTTTCCTATAGGCAAACATTTACCACGTCAGCTATACCTTTGACAGTGTTGCTTAAACAAATTTGAACCTTATACCCCTGTAATAGAGGCGTTAGAAACCGATTGACGATGGAAGCTCGATAACGATGTTTTGATTGAACAGCACATTGTTCAGTTTTTTTCTTCGCCCAATAGTTTTAACATGGATTGGAGTGGTTGCCTTTTATTTCGTGTGAAGTTTGGGCTTTCTGGTGATTTCTATCAATAAATATTGTTGGCATGATTGTTGGCTGTGTTCTGTAACTTTTTAAGGTATTACAAGTGTGGTTTTGTTGTTCTGAATATTGCAAGGTAGGTATAGGGAACCCAGTGCTATAACATTCCACCTGATTTTCTTGTTGAAAGCGAATCTAATACTTCGATTTGTATTGTTACCAAAACGAGAACATGAAAATAATCAATTTCTTTGGCTGGGAATCCTCGCTTTTATAGTTAGATGAGGTTAGGATAAGTCAGAAGTCATATGTACTTAATAATTTATGAATTTCATCCTACACAAAATCGTGTTATTATTATTTTAGGAAAGCAAAAGGCTACAAATTAAATAAAAACACATTTTTTCATTCAACATGAACTGATATATTGTCTAAAGGATTTTCAGGACAGGTATTTATATAATAATCGCAATAGCCCTCAAGGCCCCAGTATTCTGCTTCGTAGTAACAATCTTCTATATCTTCTTCTTGAGACGACGATGGGCTGTAATATATGAATATTTTATTAGTAGAGTATTTATAATATATGTATTTTTTCACTACACGTATCGACTAGGCACTACTGTAGATATTTTAGAAACATTAAAAGCCGGGAAATTTAAGTAATTCATCTATGATCATTTCCAAGAGTGGGAAGCATTTACCCTAATCATTGCATAGCAGTTTGAGGGTGTTGAGAAGCGGAATTTAACATCGGGCGTCGCTTCGTTACCGCTAGTTCTTGTTAGTACTTCGTCGAGCGAGTAAATGAAAATATTAAATATTTCAATTCCTCGAGTGGAAATCGAACAGACAACCACCGCGTGGTACTGCTGCAACAAAACTATCCTAGTCAGATTTGAATTCATAATTTTTATTAAATTACTTTCTTTTAGTTTTTTTTTCAAAAATAACATCCTAGGAGATGCTAACAGGAAAAGTTGTGACGACCATATTAAATAAGTTTCGTGACGAGATATAAACGTATAGCCTAATTGGTTGAAGAGCTTAGACGGTATCTAAAAGACATCGAGTCTCTTGGAGTTTTTATACTTTGCTGGAAATTCTCAAAAACAATATATGGGATTTTTATAAAAAATATATAAATCAGCTTCACGTTGTATCCCAGATACTACAGAGTTGGCAAAGGAAACCTAGTGTTAAGACACTCCGTTCCACATTTTGCGCTGATCTTTGGAGTCTTTGCTTGTTGAGTGGTGGAACTCACCGCCGTTCTGTGCCTCGACACCAGAGGGTAACGGATTGTCTTAACTCTAGGTTCCCCTGCAATGGGCGTGATAAAAAGAAAGCAACAACCATTTAAATCTATTACAGAAGTTAAATATACGTGTAAAACGTAGTGAAATATGGCGAATCATTTAGAGCTGGGAATCTGGATTCTACAAATAGCGGCTACATTTGTTTGATTTCATCTGCACTACAATGTTTCACAGTCACCACATGCTCTGACATAACTTAGAAATATGAGGTTTTGTATTTTACTCGGTCCATTCAATTTAATGGTCCATTAACTCAATTAGAGCTATAAATTTTTATATCTTGAAATATTTCGCTTGTTTGATTTTAAGCTCGATTGTTGCGAGTTTGATTTTCATTCAATGGGATGAATTTTTATTTGTTTGCTCTAGTATTGGGTACCCAAATATCAGGTGAAAAGGGAACCGAGTTCAAATCCTGTTGTACAATAATAATAATAAATATTTTATGTCCTTGGTGTAGAATAACACTTTAAAAGTGTAAACAAAAGCACACAGTGTTCTACTTCTTCAACCAAGCATTTTCTAATAGTCTAGTCATTACTAAGCAATTTTTTTACATAAGCCATTGCGTGAAATAAACCATAATAAAGCCTAAAATTGAATTCAATATCAACTCACGTTAGAATAAAATGAAGTAAGTCACCTAGGAGACCGTCATGTAGAAACTGCGACGCGTTCTCACAGATTGCCCTGAGCAAGCAGGGTCGACTTGGGTAGCCGTGTCTGAAAATGGAAAAAAATATCATTTTAAATACGTTTTATTTCACAAAGTTTTTTTTTTTTAAATAAATATATGCTATTGAATACGCCTAAATCCTCAGAAGTTATATAAATCCGCATTGCAGGGTAGCCAGAGGAAACATGGAAACCTAGTTGCCATTAAGACACTTCCACTCCCCAATTTTCTACCCACACAGAGCGAGGACCCAAAAATATTAAATATTTTATTCCCCCCAGTAGAAATAGAACCTACAACTCGTCGTGTTTACAGTTTACACAAGTTGATACACCTACGCCACGAAGACGGAACGGAGTGTCTTAACACTACGATCCCTCTGCCCTGCTGTGTACAGGATACAGCGTGAAGCTGATTATTTTATAAATCGTTAATTTCCACACTTTTCACCAACTTCAACAACAACAGAAAAACAAATATATTTTTTACTATTAACCTTATAAACTTAACTAACATGTCAGTAATGTCAGTAGTATACTAATAAAGCGTTAGTGCATGCCAGATCTCTAATCCAGTAATTCCTCTGCCGAACACGACTCAGTGAGCAACTCAAATAAATTACTCGCCACCGCCGCGTACATACGTAATGATTTAGCTTTATCCTATATATATAGTTTATATCTAAGCTACATATATATTACAAGGAAATCCTTATGTTATTTACTAGATTTTACCTGTGGCTTTGCTTTTGTGGTTGAATGGAATTAACTAAGAGTTATGTATGCACATTTGTCCGTCGTAGTACAGTGGCCCAAGGGAATGACTGTATCACGACGGTTGTGGCTTCGATCCGAACTCGAGGAAATGAAATATTTATTTACATTTATATTTTCATTTCTTCACTCTGGTGTCGAGGCAAAGAGCGGCGTTGAGCTCCGCCACTCAATACGCAATGCTTCCAGAATTCGGCGGAAAATGGGGAACGGAGTGTTTTAACACTAGGTTCCTTCTGCCTACCCTGCTGTGTGCGGGATACAGCGTGAAGCTGATTTTAGTTTATTTTAGTTATTTTTATTTAATATTATTGTTATTTTTAAATTGATTTTTAACTTACTTTTTAAGCATCTTCTCTATAAAGAAGTAGACACCACGTCGAGTTAAAATATGATTGGCATCTGTGACGCTTCGTTGATGTCGAACGCTTCCTATCTGAGAAATGAATATCATAAATTAAATAATTTCACTTTCTAACAAATTATATAGATAACTAATTATTATTTTGAGAACAACAGAAAAAACTTATTAATATAATTAATATAAAAAAAACCAATCAATCAACAGGAAAAGAACCTGACATTATCAATCAAATTTTCGACACCAATAAAATAAAATAGTTTATAAAACGAAAATACAATACTGCTAAATAAATATTCATTCGGTTAGTGATTTTAACCGCACGTGCGCTAACGAGCCTAATTACAGAAACACTGAGTAGCTTTATTATTACTAGTAATAATTACATTTTACGTATTTACTGTATTATTAGGGGTAGGTTAGTGGGAGGTAAGTGACTGGTGTTATTGGCAAATTGCCAAAAATATAAGTAAATAGTATCTAAATATTGTAAATATTTTAGGCCAGTCGTGGCGTAGAGGCACCAAGGTGTGACTGTAACGCAACGGTTGTGGGTTCAATCTTCAGTTGAGGGAGTGAATTATTGTTTCTTAATACTTTCATTGCTTTGCCCTGAAACCAAGACAAAAGCCCGGCGGCGAGTTCCACTACTCAACACGCAATATCTCGAAAAATTCGGCGGAAAGTGGGGAACGGAGTGTTTTAACACTAAAAAAGAATAGTACTAAAAAAGGAGTATGGGGGATACAGCGTAAAACTGTAAAAAATCTAAATATAAGTAGATATGTCTATCACGAAATTGTAAAGTTCTATTTATTTTTAAAAACAATGCTAAATACTACATATAGTATATTGTTTTAGCATCTCACTGAATCCCGCACATAGCAAAGTAGGCAATGAGAACAAGGAACAAGGAACATTTAGTTCAAAAAAACTCCGTTACCATTCTCCACTTTACGCCGAATTCTGGAGGCTTTGCGTGTTGACTTATGGAAATCAAAGCCGCACTTTGCCTCATCGCCAGATGAAGGAACTTAAAACATAAAATATTACATTTCATCGAGTGGAAATCGAACCCACGACCTCTTGTTACAAACTTCAAGCATTAAGCAAGATTTTAAGCATCTTCAGTACTCACATCAACATCACCAAGCAAGGGCTGTAAGTAAGTCGCGTTCGCCACGTTATAGTAATTAGCTTCGTAGAACCACGCCACGCTCACTAACGTATCTGGGTGTGGGAGTGGTACTGACACTGTTACGAACACCTGTTACATACATATATTGTAATGAATTGAATTGAATTGAATTGAATTAACTTTTTAGTATAGTTTGGAAGGTAGTTTTGAACGGGAATTGTATTTTTAATAATTGGTTGGTTTTAAGTGAGAACTTAGTGATGGGTTACTCTGTTTTTCACTTTTAGCGTCATAGGCAGAGGGAATCTAGTGTTAAGACACTTCGTTCCCCATTTTTGAGGTATTGTGTGTTGAATGGTGGAAAATTGTCATAGCAAAGAAATAAACACAATTCATTTCTACGAGTGAGAATCGAACCCATAAACGAGTTTACAGTCTGAAGGTGTACGGCTGCACCTTGCACCTGCATGAGCCTTGTTGATTTATATAGCAAATCAGATTAAGAATAATATAAAATTATGAAATCTATCCATTAACCTAAATAGACCTATATTTTCTAAGAACGTGCTCTCATAATATTAGCTTTTAAGAAATTTTTCTAATGCTCCACAAATAATTTTGGGTTTCGAATTTTATCAACTTCCAGCAATGCTATCTTGAAAGATAGATACATTTGGTAAAACGCCAAATTAAATTTTGCCTTACTTTGCAGTATATTTTGTACAACATTTACCTATTATGTATTTTATATATCAAATTTCATTTTTTTTTTCTTTTTTAAAATTTAAAATAACACTTCAAAAATGTTTAAAAAGAATTAGAAATTGTTTAGAGACTTTTGTCGAAGCCTTAATGAAGTAGAATAAATTACGATGTTAACTAAAGGTACCCATCTCTTTAAGTTATTGGATAGCTTGGTCTTATAACAAAATGTTTATAAAATGGGATTTTAATTCATAACTCTTTTTGAAAGTTATGTTATGTCTGTTTTTACACAATTGCGCGACACAAAAGAGTAATGTGTTTATAATGATTTGTATGTACGTCTGTATGTATATTTGTTACACTTATTTTGCATGCAAATTACCATATATACAAAAGATATATAAAAAAAGAAAGCAGGGACTTAACGTCTGACTGTAGACGAGAAGGTTGCTGAATCGATTCCCATTCGGGGAAGGAGTTATTTTCATATACCAGTTCCGATAACGAGACAAACACAGCGTTGATTTCCGGTATTTAACGGATGTTACAATACTAGGTTCCCTCGGCTTACTTTGCCACAAATATAATGTCTCGACCAAAACCCAATATCAATTCTATACGTTGAAAAATTGAATGCGGAGAGTAATTTCTCTCTTATTTTCTGTAATCTATATATATAATAAAACTGTAAAGGGGGTAAAATCTGTACATTGAATATAAACTAAAAAAAACACTTCAGGGGGACTTAATACAACTAATAGAAGGTAAAAATATAATTTTTGGAATTCTTGTCTGTCTGTCTGTTGTGACTCTTTAACGCAAAAACTACTGGACGGATTTAAATGAAACTTCTTTTGTTGTATAGCTATTAGTCTTCGCCTACATATAGGCTATAATTTATTTTGATAGCCCGAATACCTGATGTGAAGCCCTAGCAGCCCGCCTAATATATAAGAGATATCAATACAACGCTTTAGGAAAAGTTATTCAGCGTGATGAGCATTTTCTGTTGACATAAAAAAAATCGATCCTACCACAAAGTGGAACCCCAGTCACCCAGCTAAACTTTAAAAATATATAATCTGTCGTCTTAAAATAAATTATTGTACGTAATAAACATTTTTTTGACGTTTATTAATATCATAATTATTATTTAGAATTGTTAATTCATAGTTTTTAGTTAAATTTAAGTAAATATCTTCATTCTACTTTATTAGTTAAGAGCACCTATTATTATCTCAAAAGCAAACATATATGCTAATTTTAAAGTATATAATTTTATCAGGCGTTCTTTCATTTCTGTCAAAATACGTATTTATATTCATCCCCCCTCGCGAACACATCTTTTAATTCCCTTCATGAAACTTATATTTATACAGGAAATATTTTATACAACTTCTATGACTACTATTATTATAAAACTAAAGAGATTGCTTAGTTGACGCGGTAATCTCAGAAAGTACGGATTTAAATTGAATAATTAGTTTTGTGTATCATAGTGCCTACATATAGAAATGTTTAGGCTATACGTATTACATCACGATATAACCAATCGCAGAGGAGAAACATTAAAAAAATGTTGCAAAACTGGAGAGCTTGAGAGGTTCCATGCGTCCACCGCGTAAAGCTACGCAAAAATTACATGTGAAAAATAATTGTTCTCCTTCAAAAGTTCTAAGTAAAAGTCCATGATAGAAAATGTTTATCTCCTAAGCCTACACTAACCATTTAAAACAAATCCGTATCCAACATGCACCTACAAATCACATTAGATATTATGACTGTTTACTGTAGATCGCCGCACGCAACAGGGTAGGCAAAGGGAACGTAGTGTTAAGACACTCTATTTATATTTTCCGATGAATTCTGGAGGCATTGTGTGTTCAGTGAGAAAACTCAACGCCGCGCTCGACACCAGAGCGAAGAAATGCAAATATTCGATATTTAATTTCCTCAAGTGGGAATCGAACCCACAACGTGCTGCGGTACCAGTCACACTTTATGCCCCTATGTCACGACTGGTCTCATAATAACCGTTTACTAGATACATTTCAAAGCAATATGTTACAAGTTATTAGGTATTTAAAATGCAGTATAAGATAAAGATATCTTGTAGTATTATTGTATCAGTTACAAGCCACACACCCCGGCTCTGCACGGGTGCAACCATACACACAAGTAACATGTACTTATGTAGGTGCTAACGTGCTGTTAGTGTATAGTCTTCTATCATATTTTTCTATCCATTTAATAAAGAATAAAACTTTATTGTTTTTATAACCCTTATGATTATCAAGATGGTGTGGATGGTATTTAAGTTTATGATTTACCTATTTTACGATTAGAAAATACGGCTGCAGAAAGCAAGTCAAACAGTTTTCCAGGACACTCCCCATGATAAATACGATAGAGAACACACAGCTAGAAGACGTTTCTACGCAATGCTAAAGTGTCAAGCCTTTTACAGATCATTGGTTCCCCATTGTTTCAAACGGTTCTACGTTGTAAGCAATTAAATGTGCCAAGCTGGCACTGGGATGCACCCGCCCAGAGACAACGTGGCCCCACATATGAACGTAACTCGATCCTATAAAGCTGCTGATGACCACCACTTTCTTTAAGACCAATTTGGCCTTGCTTTCTACATGATCGCGATACTTTCAGTCACGCGCTCTATATAAGGGTATTGTTTTTGAAGACGACAAATGTTGTGATAAACGCGCAAACTTATGTCTTCTGGAGGTTAAATTGAACCAAGTTCCTTTCACCTATGAGGAAACATTCCCAAGGGATGCCTCAACAGAAGACATAAGTTTGTTTCATCACTGGTCGACGTTTCAAGCTACATGAACAATAATAGAGTCCAAATCTACAAAAAAAATTCTGTTTGTCTGTTTATTTGTCTGTACACGCTAACCTCCGGAACTACTAGACTGATTTGAATGAAACTTTTTGTTGTATAGTTATAAAGTCTAGGCAACTTCTAGGCTATAGTTTATTTTGAAAATCTGGACACCTGATGTGGAACCTTAAAAGCCTGTCTAAACTATAAAAGATATAAATATACTGCCTTTGGGAAAATTTAACATTTTGACAAACAATTTCCAGATATTTATACGTAACAAAAATTAAGGTCCTGAGTACCTGGCAGCCCATCTAATCTCGAAGAGATAAAGATAGCGTCTTAGTAAAAGTGAATCAACATAACAACTTGGGCCCTGGCCTGGCCCAATATTTGTCAATATTTCTATGGTAAGATGTCAATTGAAATGTGAACGTCTCATTGTGCGTCTATATCACTAAATCTAAAAGCCACAAATTTTATAAAATTAATAAAGTGTTGTTTATTTGTGACTTACTAAATATGCCTTCTATAAGGCGGTGGACAAATTTAAGCAGAAGAATCTAATCGTACTGCCCAGAACGTGAAGATTGCAATGAACGTGAGCACGATAGTTGACTGATAATGATGCAAATTTGGATCGAGCTGCTTTTTGTTACGATATATCAATTGATGCCAGCAGTACCTACAGCTGTGTTGCTATTGGATCTATGAACTCAGCTTGCCAATATTGTAAGGTTATTGTAAAAACTCATGTAACTCATGTTTCTCGCATGGTCTGTTGTATGTTGCCTATTCCTGTGTTAGAAAACCATCTGCTCTGTTTGTTTACGCGCCAGATAACAAAGCAAAAAATAACGTGTACCATAAAGTACTACAATGAAAATGAAATTGAATTTAGAATAAGTAAAAATGAAATAAAATATAATAAGTAGGTATCATAATAAGATATCGGAAATTGTTATTTTTATTATAATTTTTAATGAATATTATAAGAATTAAAAATTATTTAAGTTTTAATTTTTTTTATCTTACTAGCTGACCCGGTGTCGCGATAGCAGAATACATATTAAAAAAAATCGACTGTAAGGCGATACGAAGTTCGCGGGTCTGCTAGTCTATATATATAAAAGGACTTGTCCTCACTGACTGAGGAAAGACGCACGCACAGCCGAAACCGCTGTGCGTAGAAACGTGGAATTTGGACAGATGTTTACTTTTGTAATCTGGACATCCACTAAGAAGGGATTTTGAAAAATTTTAACCCTAAAGGGGTGATATAGGGGTTGAAAGTTTGTATGGAAAAAAAATTAAATCGGCACAGATTTTTATAAAATTTGAAATTCAGACTCTTAAAAGTATTTAATTGAACACGTGTTTCATCGTTTTCTAGAATTCTCCCCCTAAGGGTGCAAATAAGGGGTTGAAAGTTTGTATAGGTTTTTTTTTAAATCGTCACCAATTTTTATAAAATTTGAAATTCAGACTCTTAAACGTATATAATTAAACATATGTTTCATGGTTTTCTAGAATTCAACCCCTAGGGGTGCAAATAAGGGGTTGAAAGTTCGTATGGAAAAATCTATAAATCGCCACAGATTTTTTTAAAATTTGAAATTTAGACTCTTAAAAATATTTCATTGAACACATGTTTTGTGGTTTATTTTAATTCATTCCCTAGGGGTGTAAATAAGGGGTTGAAAGTTCGTGTGGAAAAATCTTTAAATCGTCACCGATTTTTATAAAATTTTAAACTTAGACTCTTAAAAATATACCATTGAACACATGTTTCGTGGTTTATTTTAATTCATGCCCTAGGGGTGTAAATAAGGGGTTGAAAGTTTGTATGGAAAAATCTTTAAATCACCACCTATTTTTATAAAATTTGAAATTTAGACTCTTAAAAATATTTCATTAAACACATGTTTCATGGTTTATTAGAATTCACCCCTAAATACGCAAGCGAAGCTGCGCGCGTCCGCTAGTAATATAATAAAAGCTTAAAATATTTTATTTTTAATGTAGCAAATGTTTATGAAATAAATAAACGGCTACTTACCCCCCACTGAGTGCTAGGTGTGAATATGAGGTATCTCCTTTGCCTTTTTTCAGTGTTTGCTTCGTTGATTAATATTGCGTGAAAAACTATTATTCTGAAAAAGAAAACTTATGATTAATATAGAAATTATTAAATATAGCAAAAATTAAGCTCATAGTATTAGGTAAGATAAATATATATGTTATAGACAAATTAATAGAAATAGAAATTGAGGCCAGCTGTGGTGCTTGACTGTAAATGGACCGGTTGTGGGTTCGTTCCTACTCGGGGGAAACGAAATATTTAATATTTTCTCTTCTTCGCTCTGGCATCGAGGCAAAGCCCGGCGTCGAGTTCTGACACTTAACACGGATTGCTTCTAGAATTGGGTGAAAAATAGGGAACAGAGTGCCTTAACACTATGTTCCCTCTGCCTACTCTCTTGTGTACGGGATACAGGCTAGAGCCGATAAAAAAATCATGTATGATACATACACAAAAATACAATTAATCCACATATCTTCTATAGAACAACGTAAAACTAGCGACTATCCTACTTGAAATTAACAACGAACTGAAGAAAATAACTGTTTACTAACAAACTTACATACCTATATATATAATACCTATATATATATTATATATTAATATCGTATTGATGAATAATAAACCTTAATGCTTTGAATTTTAAGATTATTTCAGAGTAACACAAAAATTGAATCCAATGAGTTAGTTGTACGTAAATCTCCTCAACTTCGTCATAGCTCTGTTTGGATAACGAATTTGTCAAACCGTTCCTTTTCAGATTGTACTTCTATATTATACTGGTTCTCTATATTATACTGGTTCTCTATATTATACTGGTTCTCTAAATTATACTGGTTCTCTAAATTATACTGGTTCTCTATATTATACTGGTTCTCTATATTATACTGGTTCTCTAAATTATACTGGTTCTCTATATTATACTGGTTCTCTAAATTATACTGGTTCTCTATATTATACTGGTTCTCTAAATTATACTAGTTCTCTATATTATGCTGGTTCTCTATATAATACTGGTTCTCTATATTATACTGGTTCTCTATATAATACTGGTTCTCTATATTATACTGGTTCTCTATATAATACTGGTTCTCTATATTAAACTGGTTCTCTAAATTATACTGTGGATATTTCTTTAAAATATTCTATCTAATATTTTATGGTGAGGCCAATCGTGGCGCAGAGACAGAAGCGTCTGGCTCTAAATAAGACAGGTTGTAGGTTCGATTCCCACCCTAGGAAGTGCTCACTAGGTGCTCAGGTTCTCAGGTTCCATCATGAAAATATTCGTATTCGGATTTTTCTTTTATTTTTATAGAAGTTCTTACTGTTTGCTAAATCCATAACGGTGGTCCTACAGATTTTGATTGGGCAGCGAATTTTATAAAATTGATTACATTGATTTAGAAGTTTAGTTTTTTGTGCTACAAGGGATCGTAAATCTGGATATTTGGTATTCATTTCGGCTTGATACCTCACAATCTCGAGATAAATGGTCTTGACAGATGAGCAGGTGGAACACAAAGAGCTTCTATTATGGTTTCGTTTTATTTCTTTTGAGGTACGGAACCCAAAAAATACCGAATAAAAAATACATTAAATATAAGAAGTCCTTTGCGACGAAGACACGACATTGGCATTTACCAGTAAACAAGCCATTCTAAAATTGGACATTGCATGGAGAAGGTGTGGTAGTGTTTTAACTCTACTGAGACGTAATACAGCGTGAAGCTATAAAATTAAGAGAGAGATAAAATAAAATACAAAACTCTCCTTTTTCTTTGTATAATGAAATTTCCAACAAACATTCGGTGCAGGAAAAGCTAAAAGATCCGGCAGCTTTAATACGTTATGCAAGTTGTCTACCCAAACTTCACTCAACAGCTTATAGGATTCTCTCATATAAGTTTCAACAGCAATTTAGATGTAACGTGCTCTTTATTTCAAAGAATATATATATATACTCACAGCCGTCGTTTTTACAATCTAACGCCTCATAAGTAAATTATAATTTGCAAAAAATAAAAAAGCTCTATCAGCCACCTTCTTGATATTTAATTCATTTTCAGTATGCAATTAATATTATTTTTCCTATGGTATTACTAAAAACCGTTACCGTTTACCGTTGAAGCAGACGAGTCCTTGAGTGGAGACCGCGGATCGGCGGCGCCCTTCAGCTCGATGGACCGACGACCTGAAGAAGGTTGCTGGTTTCGACTGGATGCGGAAGGCGGCGGATCGGGAGCCTTGGCGCACCCTGGGAGAGGCTCCAGTCCAGCAGTGGACCCGAGAAGTCTGATTTGATTGATTACTAAAAAAAACCACCCAGGTTAGAACGTCTCACACAAAAATTATAAAAAATACGGGAAAATCCTGAAATCAAATTTGCTCAGCCTACAGCTAACTCCAAGGCATCCACGACTCGTCGACCTCACTGTACTTACTAAGCTGTCTGTTCGAGCAGTCACGTTAATTGGGCAAACCAAAACGCAAAACTTATAATAGCGTTGGGTGGATTGCACCCTCGTATACGGATATAACTTAGGGATTGGGCCCAATTTAGTTTTAATGTGCGGAACTGAATTAAACCCAATATTATTAGTCTAATCCATATTAGCTTGTGTTGTATGGCCACTTTGTAACTGGACTAAATTGTTACAATTACATTATGAATGGTGTTAAAGTCGTATTTTATGTCTACATATATTTAAGACCATTTTGGCGTAGTAGAACGGCATTTGACTGAAGGCGCGATGGTTATGGGTACGATTAATTTGGACCAATGATTTTTAAATTTTCCTGTTCTGGTAAACAAATAGCAGCGTTGAGTTCTGCTATTGCAACAAGCAATAGCACATCTCGCACTTTGTCTTGGTACCAGAGCGAGGAAGTTAACCTTATTACTTCTTAAGTAGGAGTCAAACCCACTACCGTCTCCTCTATAGTCTCCTTCTGAGTCGCTGCGCCACGATGTGCTAAATATACCTATATTTGAACTAAATCAAGCTACCGCCGAATTTATGATAATTTCATCCACGAATCGCTTTTACTGTGAAATTCGATTTAAGTCGCTCAGCCAGTCAGCTTTGACGTGGTAATGATCCATGTATGGCAAATAAGTGTTTACGTAAAAATTCCACTGAGGCAAGCGTTAGAGTTGTTTTTTGTGTCTATTCGGTTACCACCCTATACGAGTATTTCCTGTTCATGACGTTGATCGCGTGTGCCATTTACTTTATTTATATAACAGAATAAATTTTGCCTTACTTCTAGTCGTGTTTATGCTTGAGTAAATCAGTCACGAGTCAGTTTGAGGTTCTGGTTTGTCGATTTTCTTCTTTTCTTCTTTACTTTTCAGTTACAAGTTATATCTCGCTTAGATGGGTAGGCAAAAAGAACTTAGTGTCATGACACTTCGTTTTACATTTTCCGGAACTCAATTTAACTTCCGTAGTTGAAGCTGTGTCCCTCGCGTTTACGCGATAGACGCTATAGAAGGATCTTCATGACTGGCTCTAGCTACGTTAAGTACGGCAATAGCTTTCGTAATTCTAAATGCATAAGAAAAGTGGAGAACGGAGTATCTTAACACTAAGTTCTCCCTATCTATTCTGCCATATAGGATTAAATGTCAATCAAAAAAAGTAGCTATATTAAATTTTACAGTACCTTGATATTAATTTCTGCTAACATTATGCTAATACAATCCATTTCGTTTCTCATTAAATAATGTTAGTATTTTGAGTGCATTTGAAATTAGTTCGTATATTTAAAACTTATGACATGTTGAAAGCTTTAATTATTCGCTTTAGAACTAATGTTGAATGCTCGTAATCGTATGAAGTATAGAGTTTACTTTGGTTTTATGAAATGTGGTGGTTTCTGTTATTTGAGTTTTACGGTTCAACTAGGGTTTTAAATAATTATTGAGTGTAACTATAAATTCATAAGCCAAAAGTCTGCGTTTCGAAATGCATTTGTTTATTAGGTAATTTTTATAAATCTGTAATAAACTTTTAAAATTATATGTTTTACTTTTCCACTATCTATCTATATTTAATATTTTAATTTCCTCGCTCTAGTAACGAGGCAAAGTGCGGTGTTAAATCCTGCTACCCAACAATTAACAATAAGTTTCCTAGTTCAATCTGCTATATGTGCAGATATGATAAGCGTAAAGCAATTATAATGAAAAGATCAAGCCAAAACTTAAACCTTAGTAATGAGGGCTGTACATACAGCCAGATACTTCTTTCGATTGAGTTATATTGGTGAGACAAGATCAGTACCAGCAACTAATCTATACTTATAATAAACAAAAATCCGTTCAGGTTTAGGTGAAATTGTCACACGTACATACAAACATTACTTCCACGATATAATTTGTACCGTAAAAAAAATCTATTTCACACAAAATAAAGCTGAACTAGTTCATAGATCACGAAACATCGCAACCCAAATCGTTGATACAACATAACGGTTCATTAGACGCACCGAACGAAGGCTCTGAGCAAACATCCACCATTTTATCTTTCACAGTATTCACACATGGACGGACACGCTATGTTCCTAGCGTTAATTTTACTCAATTTACTCATACTATCTGCTAAATGCGAGAGGCGTAAAAGGTACCTCGTGTACCCAGATGGAGGACCTGCCAGGACCCAGGTAAGTACATTTCTCCATCTCTCGTCTCATCAAATCAATGTATTTACACTGTTGATTCAAGTTAAGTAATGTTTCCTTCTGGCGCTGGAGCCGGCTAACGAAGCAAGGTTTTTTGTTGGAAAATTCAAATGCAATTAGGCCGCGCGTCTCGTCGCTTTTGAGCTAATTTTTATTTATCTTTCGATTTCGATGACTTTTAGTGAACCAGTTAAATAGGTTATGGGTTTTGCCAATTTACTAGTTGCCATTAATGATTTGATTGGAAATTACACTGTTAATTGATTTTCAGTTATTTTAATTCTGTATAAAAGTTTAATTAGAAGTTTTTCAGTTATTTTAAATATTGGGGCCAGTCTTGGTGCAGTGGCATAAGCGTGTGACTTTAAACGCATAGATTGTGGGTTCGACTCCCAGTCGAGGAAATGAAAAATTTAATATATTTTTTCTCTCTGGTGTCGAGGCAAAAGCGCAGTTTTGTTATTATATACCTCCAGAATTCGGCTGTAAATAAGGAACAGAGCACCTTAAGACTATGATTCTCTGCCTTTCCTGCTTCGTGCGGGATAAGCGTGAAGGTGAAAAAAAATTAAAATTCAGTAATGAGGTTAAACATCGGCAGGCTCTAATCATAAACTTTCTGAGTTGTATCCCTGATAAATAAGTTTTCAATTTGAACAAAAGATCTTAATTATTTTGATACACAGCTCAAAGTATTTAGAAATTAATGGACTGGTGAAGACATAAACATAATTAAAATTAAGCTTACCAGCACATTTATATTACTTTGTCGACTTTAACTGTTGTTGTCAAAGAATCCTTCAGTTCGAAACAATGAAGCAATTTATATGAGAATAAGCACTTCAGTGTACACCAGTTGTGAGATATTACTTTCGTCTCATTATTATAGGAGATCGTTATCAATTTTTTTTTAATTAAATTTTCGCATACCATCTTAGTAAATAAAATAATATTTAGCAGATTTCATTTGGTATAAGCGTTTGTTCAAAAAGGTTGGAAAATAAACAAATATTAAACATTTTTGAGGTTGTTAATAAAAAAACTTTCCAAGTCTTGAAAACTAGGTCGAATGCTTATAACTATTAACCTCATATTACGCTTTATAAGTGACGGTAAAGGGGACGACCTGATATGCGGGGGGGGGGGGGATCTGGATAGCCTACCTTACAATAAGGTTTAATATATACTAAAACTAAACGACGCGCAGAAAGGACCAAACGTATTAAATAATAAAACCAGGGAAGAGAAATGGAGTAATTTCATTTGATCGTTTCTCGATTCCAGGTTTAGTGGAATGGACTGATATAGTAGATGTTATTTGATCACGTTAATTAGTTGCTGCTAGAGTTTATATAGGAACACAATTGGATTAATTCTTTTGTAATCTTAGGATAAATTAGTTTTTGTTGTAAGGTACTATACATATATTTTGCAATGCTATCGCCTCATAAACACTATATGGAGCAGTGGTTGAGAAATCAGGTTGTTAAGGTTGTTCTAGTGAAGAATCTCGTAAAAGCACTTAGAATATATATTTTTGCACCTCGTGATGGGGAAAACGTGTGAAAATGCGTAATTAATTTGAATATGTTTGTTTTTTTTTTCAGTTTATCATCGGTTTAGGTGTTCCAGTAGATCTCAAGGAAGCTTCAGTAACCGTGGGCACTGTTATTAAATTTCAATATGACTTACCAACCAATAGTACTGAATATACAAGCAGAATATACGGCTTTGCCAATACAGTTTCACGTGATATGCACGATGGTACAAAAGAAAATGAAGAAGAAAATGGTGAAGAAGCAAATGAATTAGATTTAGATACTTCGAGACATATAGACGTTGACAATGAAGACCTGGATGTAACAGGCAATAGTAATGATACCTTAGTAGATATTAAATTTGATGAAAAGAGACGTAAGCGAGCACTTTACTACGCAGAAGGCGAATTATTGAATGACATTGATAAATCTGGCACGAATACGGAATTACCTCTAGACGAAGCTATAAGACGTCAGGAACTGCTGGATCAAAAGAATGTGCGAGAAGAAGAGGAAGAACCTCAAAGAATGAACAGATGGGATTATTATAAAATTATTGAACATATGATGGAGAGGTGTGTATGGTTTTATTAATATAAAATATTTTAATTAACATTTATTGCCTTGGAATCGGCTGTGAACATAATTAAGATATTACTTAAGAATTAGCATTCATATAAAATTCTTAGTATATTTTTGTAATAAACTATTATTATGCATGGGGCGACCAAGTCCTTTGTGACAAGAATTAAAAGTTTTTCAATACCGTGTTTGACGTTGGACAACTTGAGTAAACTTTACTCAGTCGAGTTCGTTTCGTTCGTCGCATTCTCGAATTAAGTTTGTTGATTTCAGCAAAGTCGGCCCCGAGTTATTGTTTATGTTTTGTATACATTGTTTAAGAGTTATGGAACTGAATCAGTTCACAAATAGTCTTAAATGGATACTTGAGTTAGCTTAAACTAAAAATGAGTTTTGTTATTTTATCAAGTGTCAGATAAACATTGTCTTTTGCTTATATTAGTGCAATATTTTATATTCTCTGCTATAATAATATTATATTAATGGTACATTTATCTATTTCTAGGGTACGCAAAGGCAATCTAGTGTTAAGACACTCCATTGCCCATTTTCCACCGAACTCGAAGAAATGATAATATTAAATATTTCATTTCCTCGTGTGGGAATTAAGCCCTGTAAAATCAAAAAACAATCTGTAACGTTTACAGTCACAGTTTGTGCCCATTCAACTAACCTCTAAAAATGTTCTCATTTAAAATTTTCAAATACATTATACAAATTTTCTTATTATATAATTTGAAAATTTCCCTCAGATATGGCTATTCAGGGAGGCCTTGCTTGTTGCGGACCATCTGCGAGGCAGCCGAGGTGCCTTTCACATACGAGAACGGGTTGCTCGGAGAAATTGGCCATATATTATTCACGTAAGTGGCTGGCTACTTGTAGCCTATAAAAGCTTAATAAAGATGCCGGCTTGTAATAGATAGCTAACGGAGATTTCCTGCAGTAAAACTTAGAATTGTTTATAGCATTATTAAAGTGGTATATCAGGACGACAATTAGGTGATAATTTTGTTAAGCATTTTAGAATTCAATTTAAAAGAATTTACTGTCGTTTTAGATTTAATTGTTTCATTTAAAAAAATATTTTAATTAAGACCTATTTTTATTATGTGTAGTGTATTTATGTAATGGTTAGTGAATTTGAATACTAAGCATCGATCTGTAACCAACAAAAGGATTTTAAGTGTGACAAGATGTTTTAAGAGATGTATCCCACACTTAGTAGCTAGTCCTGGAAACCTAGAATGAATTCAGATACTTCCGTAAAGATACTTCTATTCCTCATTTTCCACCGATTGCTGGAAGCGTATTATACTCTTGCGTGTTGAACTCAACACGCTTGTGCACTTGCACTACGATGGCCTCTGGCTTATATTTAAAATATTTTTATAATTAATATTTCACTCCAGACTGGATTTAATCATATAGTTAAGCACCAGCAGCTAGCACCAACACAAAGTGACAGTTTTAATTCATTCATTTATTTTTATTTGTGAAACAAACATACTCGTAATACAAAATTTTAAAATATTAAAAATTTTATAAAATAACATACAATCTAATTTCCGTTTCAGTCCATCAACAACAAAAGATGAACTCTCTCACCACACAGACAACGAGTACCACGCGGCGGAGAGACTTGGCAGGTCAGCAGACAGAACCTGTGAATCTTTGTTTCCGGAATGCGAGTCGTCCATACTAGACACCTTCACTGGCATTGGCATTGATACGTTACATAAATTTGGGTTGTATTGATAAGGAAATAAAATATATGTATATATTATATTTTTTTATTACCTTTTGCCCCATAAATTATAATATTTAGGAAATAAGAATGTTTTTTTTTTAACTTTAGCAGGGTAAGTAATAGGAAACTAGAGTTAAGTGTCACTTTCCACCCAATCTTGGAGACGTTCTGTTTTGAGTGGCTCAACGCCGCATTTTGTCATTTTACTAGAGCGAGGAAATGAAACGAAATGAAAATACTAAAATGAAAATACAATAAAAATATAATAAAATGGAAATACAATGAAATCTCGAAATTCAATTAGAAAGCAAGGAACAGCGTGTCCTAACACAAGGTCTTGTGTCTTAATACTACCCTCTCTTCACCCTACTGTTCAGAATAAAAAAAATTAAGCTAAAATATAAAAAAAGAAGTAGGTTACGTACGGTAGGCCATACTTAGTTGATCCAAAATAAAAACTTGAAAAATGTACAAAAACATATTTATTTTAATGTAAATTAATATAATGTAGAAAACATGTCAATCAATGAAATAGAACAAGTTTCATATAACATGTTACAATCTTTCTGATGATGTCCAGAGTTAAAAGCTTCTACATAGTGATTTGATTCTTCGCTCTCTTCATTTAGTATGTCATTTGAGGGACTAGAAGGAAAGATAACAATTAGTTATTACTGTAATTGAACCCCGGTATATTATTTTAATTACAATATTCAATATATATACAATTTCCAGAGAAATTATTAAAAAATAAGTAGTATTTACTTATATTAGCCGTTTAAAAGAAAGTGATATTACAATAAAACATTAACAGAAGTATAAAAAATATTTAAATTAAAACATCCACTACCAAAACGGATATTTCTTAAACCACAAATCAAAATCAAATTTACTATTTTCAAAATCGGTTAAACACTTCCATATACTCACTTGAGTACAAAAGTAGCTATTTCGTGCAGGAGATCCTCGTTATTTACAGGGTGTAGCGGCTCGCTGCCGAGCTGACATAATGTACGGAGCACACACGACGTGCCGTTGTGGCCGAGCCTGAAATATTTTATGGATTATGTAGAGAAAAATATTTAAGTAATTACGTTTTGCTTCATATATTATTAGATTTTTTCTACATCCCGCATATAGCAGGGTAGGCAGAGAGAATCTAGTGTTAAGACATTGTTGCCCAGTTCTTCCTTTGAGATGCCTTTTTGAGGCATTGCATGTTGAGTGGTGGAACTTACCGCCAAAGCGAAGAAATAAGAATATAAATAAATAATTCATTCCCCGAGTGGTAATCAAACCCACAATCGTCACGTTTACCCTGGTGACCTTGGCACAACGGCTCTTTCTAAATTAATTTACAATTATTTGAATTCATAATCATTATTAAAATTATGAAAAATCATGAAAAATAAATTAAAACAATTTTATACTAAATCCTATATTACATTTATATTATGAAGTAAATAAAAGGCTTATTTCGACCACTAATATACTCCTATGGGACAACGTTTATGCAATACAGCTTGATAGAAAATTCAGCAATGCGGAGACGACGAAGGTAAACTTTCCTGTTATTAACAAGCTTAAACGCAAATATAGTTAGATCAACCTATTTTTTAAGATTGCGGGTTCGATTCTAGTTTAGTTTTCATCTAAGTATTTAGGTAGAAAAAGTCAAAAAAGTAATAAAAAACATTTCCCATTAAAGTAAAGATGACAGAGTGTTAAATCACTACGCTTTTCCACCCGATACGACAATTTGAGACATTCGGTGTTAGGCGAAGCTCAACACTGCACCACGTCAGTTTTATCGAAAGAAAGTGACATTTTGCTAGTAGGAAACCCACAAACCATCAAATTTACAGAAACCTACTTCCCACTAATCTGCCAGGCAAGTACAGTGGATTACATCTAAACGAATACCATCTTTTAGACTCTTCCTAGATAATGCGACTATCCAAAAGAGTATTCTTCAGTTCAGACTTCTTGAGTTTCGGATAAACCATACATTCTCAGCTTTATAATATAAATAGATATAGATAATAGATAACCACAATAACAAAAGACTATCTATTTATTAATTACAACGTGTCAGCGAATCCTTGGGAAAGAAATACCCCATACACAGCAAAGGGATGACTATAAAAGTGACAGGCTTAATAAGAAAAATGGTATGTAATATAATACTATACTGTTATAGTGACATAATTAATGTAGCGTAGCATATTATAGTGGATCGAGGTGTTGGGATTGGATGAACTAATCTAAGGGTTTCTACTGATTTATGTGTGTTTGTATAATTTATATTTATTACTTAGTGTGTTACCAGTGATTGTGAATGGGATAGGTTGTGGGTTCGATTCTCATTCGAGGAAATTAGCTCTGGTAACAAGTCAAAGCAGCGCTTTGAGAATCGCCATCCAAAGTGCTTTCAGAGTTCGGCAGAAAGTGGGGAATAGAAGTGTAAGTATCTTAACACTAGGTTCCCAGGTTCCCACTGCCTATACTGCCATCCCATAACCTGTCACGTTTACAATCGCACTCTTGTGCCTTTGCGCGTTGACTGGCATGGTTGAATGTTTATCGATTTCTATGAACGTATTCATTTACTAAATATAGATATATACCTAGATTGTATTTAAAATGCGTTGCTGATAAGAACTATTAATATTTTTCTACTTCAATAAGCATCGAGTATATAGTACTAGTACATTCTAGATGAAATATAACCATTCCACTAAGAGCAGGCTCGAGATGTAACAGCCAATCAATAAAAATCATATTTCACCCACAGACACTGTATAGGAGTTTTATCGGAATGGATAAACAACCATAAATTATACTAAATGACATTCGGAAAATGGAAATTGACAAAGGCAATTTATGTGAAAATTGGTTCCTGTAGCTTCTACTGTCAGAATGTAATAAATTACTGATATCTTTACCCTGTTGGGTTATGTCGTAGTTTTCAAACTGACATCCTAGGAAATACTTGTTTAGATTATACAGCTCTAAGCTGTTCATTTAATTGAGATCTAGTTTATGTAACACCCTCTATTAGTTATTGTCTTCTACAATATTATCAATGCTCGAAATAAATGTATAAAGCAAACGCTTGACTTCGAATTAGTACCTAATAATAATGAAATTAGGGGAATTAGGGGAGGCCTATGTCCAGCAATGGACGTTGAAAGGCTGATGGATGGATGGATGATACTGAAATTTAAAATTTCTCAATTAGAATATAAAGAAAACACGAAAACGAGGCAGAAAAAGACTGAGATAAATTTAGGTAGGTACATTATAGAAAAGCATGATCGTACAATACAATTTACGTAAACACTCAGTGGACAACGCTAAAACCGAATTATCTATTTTCGTGTTGAGTAGCTAAATTCAACGCCTTTTACCTTAGCAGAGCGATGAGAGTAATTAACTCTATAATCCTCCAAATTTAGAATTGAAGCCGCAACTACCGTGTTCACAGTTGCTTGCAAATTCCGCCTTAATATTTATTAAAAAAACTAATCATATAGTGTACAAGATGGTATGTTTAAATGAATGTTGCATTTAAAACCTTTGAAATCTTCGATCTTGTCGTGCAGATAAATTTTATTCATTTCAAAGTGCAATCAATAGCAAGCTTGGCAAGTGGCCAGCCCTCGTTAGGGTAAGGCTCCCTACTTTGCGCATTATCTGGTATAGATTTGATATATGTATTGACGCTATAGTGGCGCATTTGGGAATCCTCTATGGGTATACGAGGTGGTCGTGGATTCAAAATTCGTTAGGGGGAATGTTTATATTATAGATATTTTGGTGTACTTTGTTTGGTTTCATAATTGTGGCGTTTAATTACGTTTTCTGTCAAGCAAGGCCTATCTGTTTTGCCACACTCATGTATAGCTATTATAAAATAAAAAAAATATATCAGCTATTGAGGCCAGTTGTTGCGCAGAAGCTCAAAGTGTGACTGTCAACGTGACTGGTTGTGTGTTCGATTCCCACTCGAGGAAATGAAATATTTATTTAAATTAATATTTTCATTTCTTCGCTCTGATGTAGACGCAAAAGCGTCCCCGCGACCCGTCTCCAGAATTCGGAGGAAAGTGGAGAAATTGAATGTCTGCACCAAATTGAGATACGAAAATCGAATTCTTCAAGAAAATATATCTATATGATACAATAGGTCTACTATAAAACTAAATTGACATTTGCGGGATAAAGGTGTAAAGTTAAAAGAAAATATAAGTAACTTACCCGTCTAATATTTCTTCCACATGTCTATAAATATCTGTCAGTTTTATATCGTCTTCTCTATAATCTATTTCGCGTTTCTTTTTAGCAAAGCCTACGTAGCCAGAGTTAGCACCAAATATATCTACAGGTATCTGAGTTCGATTCCAGGGCAGTTGAAAGTTGAGTTGTATGGCCCAGTTGACGAGGATAGTCTTGATGGGCGTGGGCGTACCGACTCCAATATTTAACTGAAAAATTTAAAAAGGTTTTTTTACTTATATTTAGATTAATATAAAAGTAGATAGAGTTCTGTCATAACTTATAATAATAAGAAAATTATTGAGTCGTCGTGGAACTAAACGCTGCGCTTCTCTTACCAAAGTGGAAAAATTTAATAAAACCAAGCGCGAGTCGGACTCGAGCACAAAGGAAAGACATACAGAGAGTGATATGGAGTCTTAGTAACAGGGTCCCGTTTTACCCCATGGTTATAGAATCTTAAAAAACTTATCATTTCTATAACTCAATCATCAATTGATCAAATCCGTAACTATCGAACTAACAGATGCTGCCACTGCGCAACGACGGTCTTAATGTTAATAAAATAAACATGTGTAAATTGAACAAATATTTAAATCAATAAATATCGAGTAGCACAAAGTTTTCTTGTCAGCGTTGGCGTAATTATCAAAATTGGATACTCAAATATAATATTTACAAAGTCGAAATTTTTGACGTCATGTCTCATAGATTGTGTATGTATCAATTAGAATTCAAAACATCAATAAGAATATTTAACATAACCGTAACATTATATACAATATATATCATCATCATGATCATCATCATCATTATCATCATCAGCCTGTCCTCGTCTACTGCTGGACATGGGCCTCTCCAATGGCTGAGCTCGATCTAATATATATAAGGACTATAAACGCGATGATTGTGACTTCGATTCCCATTCGGGGAGTGAAATATTTAAATACAAATAATGATTGGTTTTACTTTGTATATTTTTTTGGTACAGTTTTTTATAGTCCGTAGTAGGATCCATCTCAAGACGGGGAGTCTTGCCTGAATTCATGACACTGAATGTGTAAGGGCACTTCAAGAAGCTTTATTATACTGAAGTGAAGTAAGATTATTAAGTAATAATATATCACGATATAAATTAATTTGTTCTAGATTTATGCTATGCTATAGAAAAACGTAAATAATAGATAAAGTGGTAAACGCTAAAACCGGAAAGTAAACTTTAATTTTTTTTCGTTTTCAACATACTCGTATACGACATATATTATATTATACAAGTAAAGTATATTAAGTGTTTTCTGGTCCAGTTAGATTAGTGTAATATGAACTTTTAAGATATACGAGTATAATTTATTAAATTATTTACTCAACATGATTTTCTTATTTTAACGTTCCCGTAAGCTCAGTTCAATAACCTTTACAAATATCATTGTCATATTGTTTCTTTTGTGTAAAATTCAGTTAGCCAGTTTCTAGCAAAAGGGATAAATTTATTATAATAATGTATTTATTTTATATAAATAATGTTGTTTTAATTTTCAAATAAATAAAAAACATAACATGAAGCCGTCGTGACGGAGACGTCTAGACCTATTAACCACTAAACCATATACCAACTATAACCATACTATTATTTACTTTTCAAGCAATTCTTCTACGTTTGTTATAATTTATTAAAGATATTACTTTAAAAATCTTACTTGCAATAATGTAGAGTTAGGAAACAGCAATTGCCTTCTACTTCTATGGAGAATATCTTCTTCTAACCCGCTTTCTGCTATCCCGCAAATGTGGAGAAGAATCGTGGCAACAGCGAAGTTTGTGAAGAACATTTTTGCTGTAAGTGCACCTGTAAAGTGGTAGTCGGATGTAACGTCCCAATGACGTGTCGATATAGGCATTAGTTGGTATGGCTAAATTTTATAGATTTTATCTATTTTAAGTTAAAAAAATCTCTCTTATTAGCAAGAATTATAAATAAATATAGAAAGTTAAGAAGAAGAAGAAGTTATTCAAAAATATAAAGAATAAAAAGGAATTCAACAATGAACAACTTTCGGGGTTTGAACCCATTACCTCCTTGTACAAATATGAATTTATTATTTAAGGTAACTAACTAACTAATAATTTATTGTAATTTTGTTACTTCGCAAACACAATTTACATAATAATTATATTTTTAAATATAATAAATTAAATAAAATAACAAAAATTTTCATATAAACAACATTACCTGACCACGAAACCACGCACTACATATCCACTACTGTCGGTACATATTTAATAATAACGAACTAGCTTCCCATATCCATATGTATTCGATCCGGTTAGTTTTCGTGACGGCGACGGTGTTGGGTAAACAAATTAGTGCAGTGTAGTCATGTGACTCCCGAGATTTGCTTGTAAGGGTACGTTCATAATGGGAAATTGGGGAAAGAATTATTTACGTTTCTTTGGTCTTGTAACAAAACAAGACAGTTTGAAATTCCACCACTCAATACGCAATGTTTAAAAATTGGGTTATTACCTCTTTCTATTACGTTATATGTGGAGTACAGGTAGGTTGAAACTAAAAAAATATATGTGAAAAAAATATTCGTAAAATGAAGTGATAATTTTAATGTATATTTTGTAATAGAAGCAGTAATTTAGCCATGTAAAAAATAATAAAAAAAAATTGTTTTAGCGTGTTATACATATTAAAATTGTATGCATTCTGTATTATTTTAAATCAATCAATAATTCTTCTATCTGTTTTTACTTTTTTCTACATTCACTCTATCTATATACGTCTTATTTCAATTTCCAATGAAAATTTGAAAATTTTCAAAAACTATAACCATCTAAATATCTGGAACATTCAACTTATGAAACGTTTTGTTATAAATAAGGCACTAACTTGTTTCTCTTAAGAATATTTTTATTTCAAGCTACAGTTAGTTTAGTATATTTCAAAGGCACAGTTTTAATTAAGTATTCATTTGCTTAGTCAGAAATTCATACTAATTAAAATACCAAGATACTACAGTGGATTATTGTTAAGAAAGGAAATTTAATGAAAGTATTACATAAAGCTCTCTTCGTTTTTGTTGTCAAGTTGAGTTTAATATTTTAAAGGATTAAATTGATGCTCTCATTTTCATTACATTATGATTTATTTATTAAAAAAAACTAATAAGTAAATCAATTCCTTTGCATATTTGAACCTATTATAGAAATATTTAGGAGATGTATCTAAAAGAAAAATATTTTTAGTTATATTTTTTCCAATTTGAAATTAAATAAGGCTGAAACGTCTAGTTATCTAGTATATCACTCACATTTTCACCATAAACGCGACAGTTTGTTATTTATATCAAGCAAAAGACCAATAACTATTTGTAATCGAGAATTATAAACAAAACATGGTAAATATTAATAATTTATAGGTTTTCAATTAACAATTTGAATTGGTTTAAAATTTATTATTATAATGTGGAATATCTATCGGGCGTCAATGAAATTTGTTTGTGGTTACGATATTTACATTGTGAGATATATCGTTAGCTGAATTTAATAATATACTAAAATTACGGACTATTTGCATAGTTTGAAAATTCTAATTGTGTATAGAATATAGCTAATGTTTGTTGTGGTTTAGGTCTAATGTAATGTATGTGTGAGAGAAAGAAGAACATAATTAATCAATATGACTATAAAATTGAACTTTATTCATTTTCAGCATAGACTGATGTGTACTACTCGTATTATGCATTAAAATGCCCACTAACTTCTATTCTTCTCGTCTTAAAAGATTGGAGAAACGGTGAAACAAAAATATCTAAATATAATATGTTTCTTGTAGAAGAAACACAATTTATAAGTGTATATAGTCTAGTCACATAGGTCTTAATTTTTTTATATATAAATAATGTGGAACTTTAACTTCTATCCAAAACCTTCAATTATAAGTATCCCAAGTAAGGTTGCAGATCAGATCAGGATTGGTCCATTCTAATGATATTCAAGTGACGAAAACTTGGTGCGGATATTGAGTATGAATTAGAAAGGAAATTATGGGCATCATGAGTCGTCATTATTGAAATTGTACATTAAAATTCAATCGCGGTTGCCAAATCAAATTTGTTTTGTTACGTATATTTGATGTCCGGAAGAATTATTGGAACATCATTTTTATGTAAATATAAATATTATGTAAATTTTTATTTGTATTTTCATTTTATAAAGTGTTTATAGGTTAAAAAATGAATGAGAACTTTCAATCTCTATTCCAAAATTCAAAATGACAATTATATATTTCAGCGTTTTTTTTAAATAAACATTTTTTTTAATAAATATTTATTTCAGAAACTGATCTGGTCATATTAAAAAATATATAAAAAAGATTTATCATTTGTATAACAAATATTATTCTATTACACACAAAATAAAAGAAAAAAAATATAAAATATACAACAAAAAAAAAAAACTTTCTTATATAAATAAAAAAATAATAAAATTTTAGTACCACTGTGGACGTGGCCTTAGAAACGTTGGTGTCATTCAGTGTGAGCCGAAATTTCGTCACTAACCCTGATGATTACACGCGCAAAGGGTTCTCGTGATGTGTGATGAGGTTTTTGATAAGCATGTTAAGTTCTTTTCATGTTAATTTATTCTAAACACCATTAACGTCATGATAAATTTAAGGTATGTTGAAGTTATCTTTTTTGTCTCTTTTTCGCCTCATAGTGCCTAATGTGGAAAAACATGTTAGTATCATTTTTGCTGTTTTTTTTAATACAGGTTATTTAAGTAAGATGAGGTTAATGAAAGACTTTGGTCCTGGATTTGTTCCCATTGGGAATTGAACCCTTAATCATTTTATGTTATGTGAGATACTCCCATTTGTGGAAAAATAGCGACGATATTAAATGTATGAATATTTCTATATTTAAATATTTATCAACTGTACGCAACAAATATTTTTTTTCTCCCCGTTTTCCGCTTTTCGATAGACGCAAAAGATGACTACTAATACCTACTACTTGTTTTTTTTGGAATCAACTTAGTACACATCAGTTTACAAAAAAAATATTATATCATCCATTGCTAAAAACCACGTGGAAAATGCACTTACAAATATATCTCTGTTTTCTAAGCCGGTGATCTTTTAGTGTACATAACTCTTGAAAGCAAGAAAGAGATAGAGAGAAATAGAGCCTAGTAGTTAGCCTGGATAATATACCTCAAAATTCCAGAGCGAAACCGTAACTGCTTAATATTCTACTTAAGCGTATTTCTTCTACAGCTAGAGCAGCAGAGAACCCCTCCTGCTACTCCACCAAGAGATATTTTTTATTTATAACAACATTAATTTTTAATTAAGCTCAGTTCAGAACATCTGCTACTATCCTAAAACTATGAAATATTCAGAACTACATTAAAAAGCACGGTGTAAAGTTTTATGTTATTTTGTTAGAGTATTTTTGTATAATAAATGTAAAAATATTTTTTACAGAAATATTATTAATACGCAAATATTATTATGGCATAGTTGAAGAATGTATGACTGTGACACAGTGGTTGTGGCTTCAATCCTCTTATGAGAGGAATAAGATATTTAAATACGATAGTTGTGGGTTCAATTGCCTCTCGGGGGAATTAATTATTTTCATATTTCTTTCATAACACACAATGTCTCAAGACCTCGAAGGAATGTTAGGAATGGAAGTGGAAAATGAAGCATCATAACAGCAGGTTCCCTCAGCCTATTTTGCGGTGTCCGGGATAATTTAAATATAATCATTCTTCCTTGTCAAATCCAATTTTACACATACATATTTAATATAGTATTTGTCCTGTTTGGAAGAAGCGAAAAATACTCGTATATTTTTGCAATCTTTGTGGGATCTTTAAAATGACGGAAATTGAAGAGCAGAATTTCTTAGCACTAACTATATAGAAAATAATTTAACAAAATTTTCCTTACAGATGTTTTTACTTCTTAGTAATTTTATGTTTCGGAATCAGTTTCGGCAAAATCGACAAGGATACCAACGTCAGAGATAAAAGACAAGTCAATGGTTTACCATTGGTATATCCATATGGAGCTACTTACAAGGTGATATACTCGTATAAGAATACGAAATTACAATTGTATAAAATATTTATTATTAGTCGAGGCGTAGTGGGTTAATTCCCTTTACTAATAAATTTAATATTAAAATATTACTAACTATATCCTACTACATTGTTTATTATTGAAAAAATTAAAGAAACTGTCATACATATATTATATGTGTAATTAGGTATAACTTTTAAAATAATTATTTATTTGTTTTCAGCTTATAGTAGGTTTCGCTTCCCCAGTACCGACTGAAGATCACATAAATTTACTTTTTGCTGCTAATTTTCAATATCAATATATCCAATTTCAAAATATATCTCAATTATCACAATATTACTTCATCAATACTGTTTCAAGAGAGCAAAGGGAAGCCGACATAGCAGCAAGACGAGATGAAAGACTGGTTTTTTATAGAGCAGTGGAAAATATATTAAATGTGTAAGTAAATTGTAAATAACACATTATACCAAGACTTTTTAAATTTAAGTGGCGAAGAAAGGAAAATATAAGTAAATAATAATTAATTCCCCCAAGTGGGATCGAACCCACAACCGTCGCATTACATTCACACTCTTAGCTTCATTATAATATATACTCAGCTTCACGCTGTATAGCAGCGTAGGCAGAGGGAACCTAGTGTTAAGACACTCCGTTCCCACTTTATAATATATAAATTATAAATATACTAGTATATGAGAGATTAATAAATCACAAAAGGTACTCTAGGAAGCCCACTCCACTAGCCGCGGTCTTTTAATGTGCCTCCAGGGATTTTAGACTGGCTTCAGCTGAAAATCGAAAATTAAGCTTTGAAATTGCTTTACGTAGCTTATATGTAAATGTATTAACGAAATGTTCACTATTTCTTGTTTAGTATAGGCTTGAGCTACTATTAGAGGTGGTAAAACAAAAGTACGAATAATTTCATTAGATTTCATTACATTTTTATCTAATGATAATTGTATGTGTTGTTATATGAGAAAGTAGTAGTAGAAGTAAGTATGATGACAGTTATGGGTTCAATTCCTATTAAGAACAAGATTTTATGATTGAGACTCTGATATTACGTCCGTGGTCACGGGTAAATTACCTGATGCTCATCCGCGGAACTACAAAGTATTCGAAAATTCGGGCTTCCAAAAAATATAAAATATATTCGAAGTTAATTCAGTTTAAGAGTTTTATTTAAAACAAGTAAAATTTTTGAAAATTAGAAGTCTTTTTAAAAAACAATTAGCTTTACCCTGTATCCTGCATATAGAGGATAATCAGAAGTGACATAATGTTAAGACACTCAGTTGCACACTTCAATCTTATTAATAAACAGAACGATTTCGGTGCTTTTGAACATAAATTATTTAGCAAAACTATAAATATTATTTGCGGCTTCGCCGGCGTGGCCAAATGCAAATAAGAGGGTTGTGTATGAGTATGACATATGATAGGAGCACATTCAAAGAGCCCGAGGCAACTCTGACCGCAAATCCAGTGAGTTACATCGATGATCTACGATTAAAGTGATGTAATAGCCCATATCGTTTCTCTATAAATGGACGTTCCAATACAGCTTGATTTTGTTTTTCAATTAGAATCAGTAGTTCCTGAGATTAGCGTGATTTATCAAATAAACTCTTCAGTTTTATAATATTAACTAGCGACCCTCTTGCGGCTTCGCCCGCTTTTACTACTGGATTATTCATATAATGTATGTTTGCAAAGCACTTAAAATAATGTGAAAATGAATTAAACCCTAATGCAACCCGCATTATCGTAGTTTCAATAAGGATTTTCCAATTGTTTTACACAACAAGGATCTGTGCTACTAATCTTTTCAAGTACTTATCAAACTATATTTAAATTACTATTTTTAGATAGTTAAATGACTATTTTTAAACGGAAGAAATTATAAACAAAAACCTACCTACTAATAACTACTACAAAAAATATCAAACCAAATATATCGCGCTGAAATAATGTGAGGAAAATTAAATAGAATGCATCGGCCGGAAATCGAACCCGGGCCGCCCGCGTGGCAGGCGAGCATTCTACCACTGAACCACCGATGCGTGTAAGGCAGGCGGGCGCGGCAGACGCGTGACGAGTGGCGAGCCGTGTCGCAGCAAGGATTTTTTGATATTGTAACAACTTCTAAAGTACTTATTGAATTGATATTGATATGATATATTTGATCTATATTAAATGGCCAACGTAACTAATATACTTATTTATATGCCGAGAGTAAGGGATAAGTGAAACTTAAGTAACATACAGCTGATGTGTCAACGGCGTGATGTGTCAACAATTAAATACGTTTTTCTGTAAAACTATGCGCAATTTTGAAATAGTGTAAAAAGCAAATTTTATCTTCGTTTAACGTAGAAAATTAATAAAGTATTTTAAAGGATAAGGATTAATACCATTATGGAAAAATATGACTCACAATAAAAAATATATTGAAATTATTATTTTTAGACAGAAAAATGATCACTACACGTTATTCTTAAAAGATACGAATATGCCGTCGCGGACTTTTTTGTAAATCTCATTAAGAGGACAATACTTCAGTACATTTTTTTCATGTAGTACTTACCATTAAAGCAGCGCATGCGCGAAAGTGTCTCAACGGGTAGGACTTTATACACATTTATCGTATTTATGTTAATTTACATAAGAATGTACAAATAATAAACTATATATAAACCTTCTATGAAAAATACTCGACTTAATGGTGAAAATCGCATCAAAATCCGTTGGGTGGTTTAGAAGGAGAAGAGTTAGAAACAACAGACAGACACGAAAAGCGACTTTGTTTTATAAGATATAGGATATTGACTTATTAAAAACTGTAATAAATTTTCATATCATAGAAACTTTTTTATTTTGATATGTTAACATTGAAGATTTTTTACCGCATTGTAAAATGTTATATATAAGCAATAATTTTTACCCTGTATATAGTCTGGTATATAGTAGGCAGAAGGAATCTAGTGGCAACACACTCCGTTCCTCACTTTCCACGTATACTTGTCTACACGTATAGACGCCTAATATTAAATAAAAAATGCGAGAATTCTAGCAGAGAATAGAGAACAGAATTTCTTTGTATTTGGTTGTTTCTGTACCCTACTTTATGCGGGATACAGCGTGAAAACAAAAAACACAACATTTTACAATTTCAATAGTCAATTCTAGCTTAATAAAATTGGCGATGTTTCAGAAAGGGCGTGGACGGCCAGGATTGCGTCTTGCGGGCGATCTGCGAGGCGGCACAGTACCCTGTACACGAGGAGGCACTCGTGGGGGAGATCATGCATATATTGCTGACGTGAGACAATTCTTCATTTTAAATTTTAATAGGAATTCTTTAAATAACTGTGGACGGTGGGTGTAGGTTCAAATTTATTTTTTATTATTCCGCGAGTATCCGGAAACATATAGATATAGATTACTATAAATATATGAAATGGTTTCCAAAATTCTACTCTACTAGTTGTATTTTAATAAAACCAGGAATACATGGTATGTATGTTCAATACAAACATTCGAATTGTATTTCAAGTTTCAATATCGGTTAGACACGTTTCTCATCGCACCACTGTGTGACAGTAAATTCAGTACTTCCCTTGTACAGCAAATATAATAGGAAAAAAAATACACATGTGAAAATCGAATTTGGGACTACGATTTATATATAAACATAGAGATAGCTAGACTCTATATATATAAATTTCTAATTTTCCTGAAGGTAATTTATAAATAATACATTGTAGACCGTTGTTGCGTAGTGTCATAACGTCTTTAAATGCACTGGGTCTGGGCTGCGTTCCCATTTGGGGACAGTTTAATATTTTCATTTTCTAAATTTACTAATAACCAAAAGTGGCGTTGAGTTCCGTCTTTTTGAATCATATTATTATTATTATTTAGCTTCATTATTAGTATTCTATATATAGCAGGGGAAACAAATGAATCGTAGTATTAATACACCCCGCTCTCCACTTTTCTCCGAATTCAGAGAGAAGAAACGAAATTATTAAATATTTCATTTCCTGGAATGGGAATCGAACACGCTTATATTAAGTTAAATTATGTAAATAACTTAATTTTCACAAACAGAATTAACACTAGTGACTTGCGAATCACGAGTAACTTACTAAATTAATGAATAAGAGATTAGCTTCTAGAGCGTCGACAACTTGGAATTACATAAAAATTCACAAAATAATTTAAGCTATGAGCAGTGCTGTAGTAAATAAATAAAACTGACCAAGTGCGAGTTGGACTTGCCGCACGATGGGTTCCGTACCATTATCTATAAAGATGAGCAGAGAAAGTTACATTCGTTGTATAGGAGCACTCTTTTAATTTTTTTTATTCTGTTTTTTTTAGTATTCGTTGTTATAGCAGCAACAGAAGTATAATACATGTATAATCTTTTTAAAACTTACACAATTTTTCTGACGGAAATAAGACTTAGTCCACTCCTTTTAACACGGACTTAAAACTGGGTATCTTCAAAAAGTGCGATACTTTAAAAAGTAATTCAACCAGACATCAAACTCACTACCATTTAGAATACAAGTATTAAAATACACTAAATCTCAAGCAAAATAGTATTGCAATAGTGTAGAGCTTCACACAATTCCCTTAGCATGTGTATATTTTATAGTCTTCACTTTGCGGTGTAGTGGCGTTAGGAACACAATGCTCGTCTTTTAGTCTTATACGGATTGTGTTGTGTGTGATGCGGCTTTTGTGTGTGATTTGTATGATTTTGTGTGTTAATTTGTTTGTGAAACTGTCATGGCCGACACAAGGGTGTGTGTAATACGACGATTGTGGGTTCGATCTCCATTAGAGGAAATGAATTATTATTTATTAATATTTTCACTTCTTCACTCTGCAACACGCAATGCCTCGAAGAATTCGGCGGAAAGTGGGGAACGGAGTGTCTTAACATTAGCATTAAGACATTTTCGTTCCCCAATTTTCGTTGAGCTCTAGAGGCCTTGCATGCAAAATGAAGGAACCTTAACGCCGCATTTTACCTCATTACAGGAGCGAGGAAATTAAAAACACTTTACTTCCTCAAGTGGTAGTCAAACCCACAACCTGTCGCCTTATAGTCGGCTGCTTGTACCCCTGCGCCACGACTGGCCTCATAATTATAATAAGGAGACTTGAATTAATTGTTAAGTTCTCTAAGGCGTTCCAACCTTTTATATAGAAAATATTATTCTTTATCCTCAATTTTTGGGAAAATGTGGAGAAATTCACGTTGAAACATTTATAATTCATACCTTTATTCTTGGCTCAGCAGTATGCAGGATGACAGCGTTACGTGATTCTCATGTTTTCGGTAGCTTCCTTATGGAGTTATTGCTTATAGAATAGTAATTTGTAGTGACTTTTATAAGTTTGTGCGAATTTTCACTATTATTGAGAGATTTTTTAGATAAATAAATGTTTGTTGCTGTTATATATTTTGAAGTGAAGGTGTCATAACACATAGTCCAGAATTGTAGGTCAACAACAACTTTTTCAAATTTAAGCTTGCGGGCATGAGCACCCATTTTGTATGAAATTAACTACAAACGTAAGTTTGTAATGCTTTATTTCTAAGGAACACCTTTAAATGTTTTGCTTCCATTTTACCTTTTGAGGTACGGAACCCTAAAAATAAAAAAAAATCTTTTATAAACTTGAAAATCGTAATTTTTAAACTGCATCCCAAATAAGATATCTTGATGGAAATATAAAAAACTACCTATTGTTATGCGGAACTTAACGCTGAGATTTGCCTACAAGAGCGGGCAAATGAAAATAAATTTTGATATAATTATTTTTATTTACCCAAAGACCTCATAATTTTGAATCATTTTACCAATCGTTTTAGTATTAAAAATAACACTCAAAACTAAAGCATTTTACAAAAAAAAACTAGAAATAGCACCTGTTTACATTTGCAGCGTTTTCCATACCCCTCGATTCACGTTCGAAATGGAAAATGTACATTTTCCTTATCGCAGGCTACAATTTTTTTCTATCAAAATACATAGTGTAGTTCCACGAATTGCATTATATAAACTGGAGCCTTGTATACAGATATTGATATACCGTTGCTATTCTTTCACATTTTATAGCTTTGTAGGTGAGATATATGGATTTTTAGTGAAAAAGGCAAATGGGAAACATTCATATTTTTGCCCTAAAACTCAGTTTGTTTTAGAAACAAATTTTTTATAGCTATTTTTCAGCTCCACGTTATGACCTGCCTGTATTAGGGTAGGCAGAGGAACCTGACCTTAAGACACTCTGCACCCCACTTTCCACCGAATTATCGGAGAGATTCCCTAATTAGGGATGGAGTGGTGGAATAACCCGCGCTTGGCCTTTACTCCAGAGCGAAGAAATAAAACGACTAATAGTTGTGTATATCATAACAGATGCTAAGTGGGCAAAACCATTAACATGATGTTATATGGACTATTACCTCGATAAAAGTTTTTTCAATTTGGGTCTGAATAAGAGAAAGTCCAGTAATAAGTTCCACCAATCAACACACAATCTCTTAAATTTTTTTTATAAAGGGAGAAACGGCTTACCCTCTGCTTACCCTCTTACCGACATATAACGTGAAGCTAAAAAAAATTATAAATAATTTTATTTCAATTTTATAATGTAAGCATATTTCTCATATAATTCCAGACCAGATTACGGCCACTCGCCATTCGAAGAGAACGATCCAGATTGGACGGAAGCTATGTCGATATACCAGGACGCAGCCACCGCCGGCCGCCAGATGTTTGACTGCGGTTATATATACAGTGGCTGTCCGCAAGGGCAAGGAGTTCTGGACTTGGTTACTGCGCTTCGTGATGAATAAACTGTTTGATTGTGCAGCAGATTCATTTCCTGTTTCTTTTTTTTCTTTTCTTTTAAATTACCGGTATTTATTTAAATGTATATTTCCGTTTCTTCGCTCTGGTGTTGAGGCAAAGGTGGCGTTGATTGAACATGTAATGCCTCCAGAATTCGGAAACTGGAGAACAGAGTGTTATAATACTAGGTTCCCCCTAAGCTGATTTTGATTTGAATTAACGGTAACGCGTTTGGAGATACGTTCTTATTTCCTGCACTGCTAGGGCATCTTCACATTAAGACAGAAAGAACTTAGTATAAAACATAAAACTGCTTTCATTTAAGTTTAACTTACAGCTCCAGTATCGAGGCCGTTGTGTCGCATTGTGGGTTCGATTCCCACTTGGGGGAATGAAGTTTTCTGTGATAAGAAGACAAAGCGCGGTGTTGAATTCTGCCACTCAATATGCAATGCCTCAAAAATTCGGCGATACTTGAGAAACGGAAATTGTCTTAATGAGAATGGAGTGTCTTCTCTGTGTTTTCAAATAGATATCTAAGAATTGATTAGAACGCATTGCCCATTCTAAGTGTTCAAGGTAACCACACTGACAACCACAACCATAGTGGGTAACATCGAAACGAACCACAATTAATATACCCTATATCTTCCTCGATAAATGAACTATCCAACACAGCCATAACTGACAATTCGAACCAGTAGTTTCTGAGATTAGATCGTTCAACCAAACACACTTGACAAATAAAATCGACACATCTACCACTCAGCTAGTTAATACTAGTTAATATATCGACAGATAGTCAATATGCATAAGGCGTTTCGTCCATAAACTCGTAAAACACTTTCTTGTATGGAACATCACTTCAGTAAATTAAGTGCGTCTCACACCCCAGTCACGCTCCAGCACTCTCGAAGGTCACCGCAGACTGAAGTTAAAGATAAAGTTTCTTATAGTTACTGGTGGAGTTTAATAGCGTTCACTGAATGTGTTTAATTGCTTGTGTTTGTATGGAAATGTAGTTAAGTAATATTTTGTATTGATTGATATTGTATGTTACATACATTTTTTTGATTATAAATATATTATTTACTATTTCATTTTCAAATCCTTGAGTTACCTTCAAGTAATTTTCTCTGAATTTTAATGTAGGCAGAAAATCTAGTATGATATCACTCCATCTTTCACTTTTTTCGATTAAAACCGAATATGAGTCTAATGAAATATTTAATAAATTCTTTTCCTCGCTCTGGTATCGATGCAAAGCGAGGCGTTGAGTTTCGCCACTTGACACAAAATGCCACCCATGCCACATAAGGTTCCCTCTAACTTCCCTGCTAAATTGTTTAGGCATATAAATCCAAGGTGAATTGGAATCTACTACCATATCTTCTAAATATTCCTGCGATGCAACGATTATGTAAGATGTTTTGAAAATACAAAACATATTTAAAACTCGTGTCTGCAAAGATCCTAGCGATAGACGTACCGTTTGGCATTTTATGGTACTGCATAGTGCAGAAAATTTTATAGCTTCTAGACACATGCATATACGAGTATATATATATATATATATATATATATATATGCAGAATATCGATACCATTAAAGTAAATTGATATTTTAAATATATTAAAAATAATATTTTTACGGCGCAGCGGCAGTGATACGATGGTTGTGGGTTTGATTTTCACTCGGGAAAATGGGATATTTTAATTTCTAGCTTAGGGAACAGGATGAAACGCTGCGTTGAGTGGAATGTGGGAAACTAATTTTTGGTAATTTAAATTTTTCTAACGAAATTTATTTTTAAGGATAAATACAAAATAACGAGATGGAATAGGTTGTGAGAGTCGATCCCTTTGAAAAATGTTTTTTTTTCAGTTTCACGCTGTATCCCGCATGTTGTATCACAGCAGGGTAGGTAGAGGAAATCTAGCGGTAAAACACTCTGTCCCCCGCTATCTGCCGAATTCTGTTGAATGGCAGAACTTAACGCTGCGCTTTGCCTCGAGACCAGAGTGAAGAAATGGAAATATAAATTTAAATGAATATTTCACTTTCTCGAGTGGTTATCGAACCCGCAACCAGTCGGTTTTACAGTCACATTTTGTGCCCCTGCGCCATATCCTCAACTGGCCTCTAAAAAAAGAATAGTTATTCATTTTCCTGCACACGTTGCCAAAAAAAGTTATAATTCCTATCTAGGATTTGAAACCACAACCAACCACTAAGCCAAAGGCACCAAAAATCAAATAATTTATAGACCAATAATTAATGTCATTACTGCAGTATCACGACCTAACATCCCAGGAGTGTATGTGAACAATCAGCTTGGGATTAAATGATTTTACTAATCATTTATTAAAGGGCATTCATTTTGTAGTGCTGTCGTTAGCTGTCGAGCCAATACTGCGTGAAAGGGATCTAATACATTTTAGTGTACACTAATATTGGTTTAATTATTTTATGCACGCACTTTCACGTTTTATTTTCTGGGAGGGTAATCAGAGGGAACCTTATTTTAGGATAAACCTTCTTTTTAGGATATTTTCTCCCTTTATATCCAGTTTTCGAGTTTATTCTTATTTTTTTAAATATTATTGTTGCGCCGTCCTATCTATATTTTTCGACCATTTGGTATCATTAATATTATAAATAAGTAATGTTGATGTTTAATATATACAAGAAAATTAAGAATATAATAAATTTTCATTGTGAGGCAGTGAGATAGGATAAGACAGCGGAACTCAAGTCGGGAAAGTGCTGTGTAAAACTTAACGTTGAGTTTCGAAAAGTGGAGAATAGAGTGTATTTACACTTTGCATTCTTTATCTTCCCTGCTATACCAAAAAAAAAACATTACTTTTCTATTACTTAAGGATATTTTAAATAAAAAACAGACAGCTATATTTTATTACAAATATTTTATTACCATATAGTCTAGAGATCAGTGTAAGGCAAAATTTCTAATATCGAAAAGGGGCACGACCTGATTGATAGCTCACATCCATCGTCCCTGATGCTGTGCCATTTGTCCGTGGCTGATGATTGTTGCCTACAAATACATAAAACAAGATAAATTCAATTTCATCTCTATTGCCGTTTTGGTGACGTGGGAATTTTTTTATGTCAGATTCTGTTTTTATAGCATTTTGTGTCCTTTTTTTTGGGAAATATATTGTATGATGTGCTATTAAAGTGTCAGAGTGATTATTTTCTCTTTTCAGCCATTACTATATTTTATTTTGGAATAGGATATAAATATATGTATAGTCTAGTTGCGGCGTTAGATTCTGTTGTCTTTTACGCAATATCTTTCTTTCAGTATCAAAATAGGTAAAATATATATAAAATGTTTGAAGAAGCATTTGAAATAATAAAATATGAACGTTATTATTACCTAAAAATAATTTTGAGAATTTTATTATATATTCCCTTTGGATCATCCATTTGGTTAACCTCACATATTGTCCGACGGACACAATGGAAGCCATTTAAGCCATTTCTGAAATAACAATGATTTATGTTTAAAATTAAAATTTTATTAGCTAAAAATAGATAATATTTTGTAATAAGCAAATTTTACAGTTATATTTAGGTCATTTTAAAGTAAATTTTCAGTTTTCGAAATTATTTAAAGTTTTTTTTTAAATTATAAAGTTACATATAATTACAAAAAAAATACGCTAGAGGAAATATTTATTTACGTTTATATTTCCATTTCTTCGCTCTGGTGTCAAGGCTAAGCGCGGCGTTGAGTTCTGCCACTCAACACACTATGCCTCCAGAATTCGACAGAAAGTGGGGAACATAGTGTCTTAACACTAGGTTCCTCTGCTTACCTTGCTATGCGGGATACAGCGTGAAGCTGATTTATTTTAATTTATATCCGGTGTAAAGAAACTTACTTATTCAATAAAACTTCCATAGTTTGATACGCACTTCGTCTATTGAAGTGGTGGTATGGATGAAATGAATCTGGTGGTTCATCCCAATTCATACGAAAACCCAATGCCTGCGCGAATATTTGGTTCCAGGGCACCATGTTGGCTTTAAAATTAAATCGCACCTTAAAATTGAAAAATATGTTACAGCCATTTCTAAAATAAAGAACTTTAATAGTTTTTATCTTCACGTTGTATCCTGCAGCAGCAGAATAGGCGTTGGAATCCTAGTGTTAAGATACTCCACTCCCCACTTACCGCCCAGTTTACGAGGCACACTCAGAATTAAGAAATTACATTTGGAAACTAAATAAAATTAAATTTCCTTGCTGTGGTAACAAAGGTAAGCGCAGCGTTGAGTTCCGTCACTTACGGACAACGGAGTGACTTAATATTAGGTTCCTTCTGTTCGTCTTGCTATATACGAAAAAAAAGTTTAAATTTAAACAAAATCTATCTAGGTTATTATAGGAACACACCAACAAAATAAACTTTTAATTAACTAATATTTTACGTCTAAAAGTAACAGCTACTTACGAAGAAACGTGATATATTCCTGAAGCTTAAATACCGCCTCGGTCTTTCCAATTTACCAGCACCATCACTAAAGTCTGTTATTACAAAAACTATGAAACACAGGTAAAACACTAAAATAATGTGGTAAAATTTGTCCATTATATTGTTTTTACCAACTTATTTTATTTTTCATTTGGAGCTCTTCTTTCTTTACCATTTCCAATGTATTTCTGTTTAAAATGTTAATACTGTAAGAGTGAAATATTATTCATTAGAAATCGGCATGTCACATGATTTTAAGTTAGAGCATTTGCTCTATTTGGTTATATGTACTAATAGAATCAGTTATTTTGTCAGTTTGTATGTTGCAATATTTTTTTTTATTGATATATCCAAAACAAAATCTGACTAAAAAATAACAATTAAAATGAAGAAATTAATTACTATATTATAAAAATTACATATTTGTAAAATAACAAGAACCATATAGCAAAGCAAAGATTAAATAATCATTTGGTAATTAAATGACTATTTTTATAGTGTCCTCATTTTGCAGAGTACATTGCTGAATTTGTCACCCATTTTATTGAACTATTTTTATTAAACGTTCCCTTATTTAAAAAGAATTAATATTCTACCTACTGCTACGTATTCACATTGAACTAAGCAAGTAATTCTACAAAAACTTTACAAGCAAAACCATGATACTATATAGTATGTAAAATAATAAATATTACGGTATTGATGACGTGCTATGTTTGACTTTTGATTATTGCTGAAGTGAGGGCTTCTAACGGGAAGGTATCTAGTTTCGTCAACTTTTGACACCTTTTTAAAGTTCACCAACATTATAGTCTTTAAAACCTTTCTCTATATTATATATTGTTTTACAAAAATTAAAAATAAAATAAACTATATTGTTTTACAAAGGTACATGAGCCGTCGAGGTCGTGGGTTCATTTCTTCGCTCCGGCAATGAGATAAAGCGGCGGTGTCCTCAAATCAACATGAAAATTGGGTGGTGCGTGGGGACGTAGTGTCTTAACACTAGGTTCCTTCTGCCTACTCTCCTATGTGAGAATCTACTAAATAAAAATGAAGTATCTCGAAATATATTTATGGTTCCGCAACAAGCCTTTGAGAGAGCAAATAAGATAATTTTTAATTGCTACTAGATTTAAATTAAAAAAGAGAATCAAATCTCATTACATACCCAAAGTATCTTGTTTTTTTCCATAATCGACAATAACTAATTAATATTTAGACAATCTTTTTGTCAAGAATTTAATTATTTTCTTTGGTTACCGAAAATTTACTACTGTGCTATTAAATTCCTGTTTTTAAATTGATTAATAAACTAGTTTACGTGAACTATTGTTTCTAACGTAGAATTAAATGTTACAAAAACGAAAAGCTTCACATAAGTTAATGCTATAAGTAGACTTATTTAATATAGAATTAACGACTTTTTCCATACTTGCTTAACCCTCATTTAAAGTATATTAGGTTGAATATACAGGGTGATCATGTTGCGTTTATATTTAGAACTAAACGCCGCGTTTTCCCTTGACGCCAGAGCGAAGACATTTATTTAATACTTAATATTTATTAATAAAACTTAGATAAATAATTACTTATATATTTGTTAAAGTATTCCCATTATTGCATAGCAAGCACAAGGAAATCCATCTATCCACTTATTAAGAAACAGCTGAGTCATGGGTTCTATTACCGCGTTTTGTCTTATTATATCACAGACACACTTGTGTTATAAATATATGTATATTTTTCCTTAAGTATAATCATATTCGACCTTAGACCATACATTTATTAATTTGTCACTATTTTTATCAAAAATATTCTATTCCATTAGACTATGTAACGTACGTTATAAATAAATACCTTTAAAACTAGCCTATTAAAATTATTACTTAAAAATTATACTTGTTGATAAAAGCTGTCGATAATATAAATAGGAAATAAATAAGAACACAGATTTATTTGATTATACTTTCTATATTTATAACCACCCAGCATCATAAAATATATAATCTGTATACTTATACTTAAGTACAATCTTAAGTAGTTTAGGAAAATAGTCTGCTATACAGTTGCATTATTATAACGTAAATATAAAATAAAAGCTCAAAACATGAATTTTAACAGAACACCCTGTGTAATATTTATAACGGTGTAGTATGTTTGTGGATCGTGATTAACATTTTAAATATTATCCGCAGGTGAGGATAAGCTAACACGTTTAGTTCAGTCCCAAAATTTAACCAAGAAAGTATTTGCTAAAATGCTAATACTTTTTTAAATATTTTGTATAATTTTTCATGAAAATGTGTGCTTACAAACATTTTTCATGTTTTCTCTTGTTAGTTATAGTTTTTTGTCAATCCCAAGCGAACGAAGATATTAATGGTCCTAATATAAACAATGATACAAGAGTATTATCTCGAAGAAAAAGATTTATTATCTTCCCCGAAGGCAGCTCTCTCCAGTTGGGTAAGAAATATATGAATTGTTTTTGTAAATAAGTGTATAATTTATATTTTTTGTAGCGAACGTTATTTGATATTTTAATGCAATTAATTATTTTTTTAGAGTAAAGTTATTTTTATTTTTTTTTATTTACTGCTAGTGTCCAATGTTTTATAAATATTTTAAAAGCAATACAACAATTAAAAAATCCTAGTTACAGTTATGAAAATTAAATAATCACGATAGTAAATTCCATCGTTCGATATGCAATATCTCATAAATAAGCAAGACGTGGAAAACAGAGTGTCTCAACACTAAAAAAAATAACTAACAATATGTACCTACATATATTAGCTTTTCATTATTTTTAAATTCCAGTCTTTTGTACAACCTATCCTGCGTTATCAGCTATCGGCGATATACTTTTATGGGGGAACACGGCTGCCTTGGCGTACGAGCTCCCACAAGATCCATATTCCCCGTTTAATCATAGAGCAGACCCCCTTCACAGGAGGGTAGATACGAAAACCTTATACTTCACAGACTATGATGGCAAGATCGTATATAAGCATCCTTATAAGAGGTAATAATAAAATTTCTGTGGTTCGGCTCGAAGGACCATATTTTGGTTTTAAGTATATTTTAATATTCCATTATAGATATTTAGGTCATCGTGGTGCAGGAGATCAGAGTCTGTTTTACGCTCGCCGATAGTGTATTCGATTCTCAGTGGGGGAAATAATTCTCAATCCCTCGCTCTCGTTACAGGATACGTGTGTCGTTGAGTTCTGTCACTTAAATTTGGCAGAAACAGAGTGTTTTTCTCTGGCTATCTGCTACATTTGGTACCTATTCAGCATGAAGCTAAATAACATATTATAAACAAGTATATAAGCCTGTCTTTGGTCTAGTATTTAATGTGAATGATGGCTTTCAGCTCAGATTTCACTAGTTCCTGGTAAAACAAAGCACGATACAAAATGCAAGGAAAATTGATTATAAGCACATATAGGTTGTCTTTGCCAATCCCGCAAAATGCAGTATGATGCATGAAGATGTATGGTATTAGCATTTCTTAACTAAGTTTATTTTCACTTAACTATGTATTAGAACAACACGTTCGATATATTTTAACAAGTACTTACAAAGAGGTTAGCAATTTTACTTTTGTTTACATTGTCCGATAAATCTCTAATAACAAAATCGTTGTCAGGGTGTTTACAAACAAGAAAAAGTGTGCTTTCAATACCAAATAGTGATCCATAGCATATCAATTTTCAACTTTACCACAATATAATAAGGTTGAAGTTGCATTGTGAAAATATTTAAATATACTCTTCGTATTTCAGAAAATTCATAGTAAATCCAGCGTTTGCGAAGCGTAGCGCGGACGAAATGGTATCACCAGAATTTAAAATAGATAGAAAACAGATGCACGAGTCCCAATACACACGAGACTTTTTGGAAAGCGGACACTCGCAGCGCTTTCATAGGAGTAGCCGCGCGAGCCTTTACCAGCGTGTGGAGGTTCTTTTACAAGGGTAACTTTTTTATTGAAATAATTATATAAATGTGAATATGTATGAAATTTTTTTCTTGTATGCATAGAGTAGGCAGATGAAGTATAGTGCTAAGTCACTCCGCTTCCCAATTGTTGCTGAATTCTAAATATCTATAAGGCGGAACTTATGACGCCAGAGCGAAAAAGTAAAATATTAAATATTTAATTTCGTCGAGTGGGAATCGAACCCACGACCAGCCGAGGTTACAGTCACACGGCTTGGCTTCTGCGCCATGACTGGCCTCATGAAATATGAAATGCTTGATAGCACAAATTGTTATTCTGCACTTTGGGAAAGGGACATTTTTTTAGAAAGCGTATAAAAGTTTAACATAGCGAGATTTGAACCCGCGCTTGAGCTCGTCCACGCGCTTTTAGTATGAAACCATAGGTTCCTATCAACCTATTGCCAAGCCCTTTGTCATTGCTCAAATTATAGCTGGATTCATATCGTATGATGATATTAAATTAATTATAGATTATTATTACGTTCATTATATTGAAAGTGTCGATACGTATTAATAATAGCTATAGAATTATAGATATGTAAGCTGTAAGCTTTTTGTAAAGATAGAATATTTGGGATAAGATTTTAGTAGGTTTTGTATTTTTTGGGATAAGTTTCACTGGAAGAAAGTTTAGTAGTCTTTATTTCAGTTCAGTTATGGGTTCGATTCTCATTCAGGGAAATAAAGTATTTAATATTTTCTTTCCTCGCTCTGGCAACGAGGCAAAGTCTAGCGTGGAGTTCTATAACTCGACACGTAATACTTCTAGAATTCGACGGAAAGTGAGAAGTGGAAGTGTGCTAATAGGAATAGTCTCTGAACACTAGGTTCTCAGGTTGTTTTAATTTATTTTCTACAATAAATGAACGAGGATATCAAAAATACAAAAATGAAATGTATTTAGTGTGGGAGCCGACGGACGAAGCTGTTTACTGAAAACCCTTTGTATAATCGGTCAGTCCAAGAATCACCCGCAAGGAGCCTTCCTTCAGGAGATATTACGAGCGGTTTTCACGTAAGTAGTTTTATAATTTTCTAATATTATTTTTGTTATATCTTATAAAATAAAATGTAAGCATTTTTGTTATATATTTAAGTATTATATTGTAATGAAGTGGGGTAGAGTTTGGTTTTAAACGCAACGTCTGTGGAATTAATCGCCGTTTTCTGGAATTGGCACAAGGTTGTAACTGTAAATGCGACAGGTTATGGGTTCAATTTCCACTCAAGGAAATTAAATATTGAATATTTTCATTTCTTTGTCTGATGTCTAGGTAAAACGTGGCGTAGAATTCCGCCAATCAACGTGCCAAGCCTAGACTTCGGCGGAAAGCGGTCATTCACTAGGTTCCCTCTGCCAAACCTGCTATATGCGTAAACCTAAAAACAAATTAATATTATTTAGGTAAAACCAAAGCAAAGCACTAGTGACACCACCCCATACAATATTCAGATTACACAGCTGTCGATCTCGATTACGTTTGCTTACACTCGAAGTTAATTGATAATGCTTTAATATTAGCGTCTTGTTTCTCTCTCGTTATGTATTTAAAATACAAGAGTATTTTAACATATATATATATTTGTTGTTTTGTTGGTTAAATTATGCAATACATTATTTGCTGGAATGATAGTGAGTTCGATTTTTCTAAATAAGTTAAGTAGGGTTAGTGTATTAGGGTGAAGGAAAGAGGAGATTGGAGTGTAAACGGAGTATGTTAACACTTCCACACACAAGTTCCTTTTACGATATGATATTATTAAATCGTTATTTCAATTATAACCATATCACCGATCACCGTCACCGTCTAAATGTAATCACCGTCTAAATGTAAACGCGGTAGTTGAGATTCGAACCCCACTCGAGGGAGTGATGTTAGTGTTTATGTTTCAATTATTTTCATTTCTCTATTCCGAAATTAAGTATGAATTGAGTTGAATCTGAAATTAAAAATTGTGAAACCAAGAAAACTAACTAACAAAATATATATACATATGTAAATTTTATATGTTAATTATTTCTATTTAAATTTCAGGTTACCCAAAACTGACAAATATGACGATATTGATGAAGAATATGACGCAGCGTTTTCAGCGACGAAGCCATGCAACGAATTATTTCCTGAGTGTACGGAAACGGAAAGCAGTGATGTACCTTATGTAGCTTATTAAATATCACAAATTTAATTTTTAAGTCTAAAAATATGAAAGTTTCGTTTTAAAAAAAGTAAATGTTGAAAGAAGTATAGATTTTTCTTTTTATCCAATTGATTTACAGTCTTATTAACATTCGGACGATAATAATATTTTTTTTATTATTTAATCTGTTAGTATATTATTATACAAATTTAAAAAAATCAAATGATTGGCCAATACGACCAGGATAAAGAGAAAATAATTTGAAGCGTATTTTTTGCAGTTAATTTTTAAAAGTGTAATGACAATGTTTTCACGCTGGTTTCACGCTTGGTTTCACGCTGTATCTCACATATAGCTAATTGATCTAAGTTATATATACTCTATTTTTCCAAGCATGAACTAAATAATTGAAATGGATACTATTATATAAAATAGCTATCCAAAGATCACACGAATGCCAGCAACTGGCATTGCGTACTAATTGTATTGAAAATTGGTTCGTTTGACATACCGCTTATTGGTTTCGAGGTCCATACATTCGTATAAAAGCCACAAAATTCCTATTAAATGCGAAACAATTCATTGTATTTCGTATAACGTAATCATTTGGAAGTCGTCGTGGCGCAGGGGCAAGAATGTGTGAGTGTAGTACGACGGTTGTGGGTTCGATTTTCACTCGGGGACAGGATTGTTATTTATTAATATTTTATTTTTTTCGCTTTGGCAACCATACCAAAACAAGTTAGTTCCGCCGCCCAACAAACAATGCCTCTGACTTAAAGTTGTTATATCAATTATGAAATAATTTTGAAAAATCGTTGAATTATTCTGTGAAGTTTAATATAGAATATAGAATAGACTTAAATAATTCTATAATAATGGCATTATTATTTATATTTAACGATGATCAATACTAAAAATGTTATTTTGTTGTTATAGTCAATAAAAAGACTTTTTTCTTATGGGTTCGTATATTAAATATCATTTAATAAAAACATACTTTTAATTTCAAGGAATCTATAAAACAATCAAATATTTGAACAAACGAATTTAAGTAGATAATAATTAATTTCTTAGATGAGATCTATATTATTTATAAAAAAACTAAAATTAGAATTCAATTTTCGACATATTTCAAATTGTCAGAAGAAACATTTCACCTAACTCGTTTTGTTAGAATTCTTTGTTTTCGTCATTGTCTCTCGTCATTGTCTGTCACGTTTTCGTGACATATTGTGATTGCCTTTTTTGTATTTTTTAAAACCCATTTCTAATAAGAATATAACTGTGCAGCCATTGACACAATACATGTTAATTGTTCTTTCATACTCGTCTGCACCATCGAGTGTTAAACATTGTGGTCCATTTCAGTTTCCCATCAGCCATTTGCTTAGGAAATTTAATGATTATAATTTTTAAATATGTTCCTAAAATATTATTTAGTTTTATATGTTATTTTCGGTATTAATTGTAATGAAAATTTCTATGAGAATAGTTCTACAGTTCATAGTTTGGATGATAATAATTTGAGTTCGCGCGTTCTGTCCAGGACAAAGAGATTTTTAATATTCCCGGATGGCAGTTCTCTTCAATTAGGTATGTATTAGTGTTACTATGTAATTGTTTCCTATATTAGTTATTTCTAATAGTTAAGTGACTAAAATTTATAAAATTTAGAATATAAAAATACTAATATATTAAGAGTATTTAACTATGGAAAACATTGATAAAATACCAAATAGAAGACTTTAATTTTCCATCATAAATAGATTTAATCGAAATTAAAATAGGCTCAATCATTCTATGCAATATGAAATCACTATTTTCGACAAATTTGTTTCAGTTTTTTGTTGCCAGACGGCTGCCTTAATACCCATTGGAGATATTTTCTTGTATGGCAACACTGCAGCGTTATCATGGAATTTACCAACAGATTCCAAATTATTGTTAATGTTCAAAAACTATGAAAAAACAATTAATCGACGTGGAGATGAGAAAAACATTTATTATGTTGACAGAGATGGAAAAATACTGGGAAAAGCTCCGTATACAAAGTAAGTAAATTAAAATTAAATTTTGTGCTGAAATCTGTGTGACAATATATGAGATGACTGTGGGTTCGATCCCCATAAGAGGAAATGAAATATTCATTTAAATTGATATTTTCATTTCTTCTCTATTATGACGGGGCAAATCGTGGCGTAGCGTTCCGTTACTCAACACGCAGAGCTTTCAAAATTGGACAGAAAAGTGGGAACATAGTGTCTTAACTTAATAGGTTCTAGGCTCTTAGTAGGTTCCCTCTGCCTACCCTGCTGTGTGAAGCTGATTCTTTATGAATAAACTTTATGGTTTACAGACGGCCAATCGTCAATCCAGCCTTCGCAAAACGCAGTGTAGATGAAATAACGACTTCTAGAAGTAATATATTAGATCGAGTAAAAATGCATGAAGAACATTCAAATCGAAATCTCTTGAACAAGGAGCATTTGGACAATGATAGCATACAGTTTCATAGAAAAAATCGACTGGAGGTTTATAACAAAATAGCGACAGTTATAACTGCGTGAGTGTAAACAAATATTGTATTTCTTTAATTCTCATATTTTTATTTATTGAGGCCGGCAGTTTTAGTTTCGACATCTTTTTGGGGGAACTGAATTATTAGCATTCTGGTAAGTAGGTCAAATGTAAAGATATTGCGTAACAAAAGCTCAATATCGCACTCTACTTAAACATTATGAAAATTATTTATTTATTATTTTTTACCTCAATAGGAATCGAACCCATAATCATTGCGATAGACAAGTGTGTGGCAACTGCGCTATGATGCATTTTGAAATTTAAATAACATTTAGTTTTATATCTAAATAAGATCTTCCTCGATATTTTAATTAAGAAAAGCCAGTGTTGTCAGTTCGTAAAGAAGCTGTCACCGACTCGGAATGCATTTCTGAGAGGAACCAGGCGTTAAATTCAACAGTTGCTCTTGTAAAAGCTCTTAGTTTATTTATTCCTATATTATTATTATAAGAACTATTAAAGATAAATAACACCATTCGTATTAAGATTCAATTAAATTATTATTTTTTGTTTTTTGTTTTGTTATGTTTATATTCCATACTTATATTTATTTGAGACAGTCCTTGCGTAGCAGCACTGAATTTCGGTGAATTAAATATTTAGATTTCCTTGGTAACTTAGTAATGTCTAGCAAAATAGGACGGAAGGGGAACAGAGTGACTTAACACTAAGTTTCCTCTACTCTGCTACGTACAGAATACATTTAATTGAAGGAGTTTATATAGCTAAGTCTTAAGAAATTTAATCTTATTTTCAAACTTATTTGTCTAGAAAACTTTTTAAACCACGTACCTAATACCTAGAAAAGCGTATTTTAAAACATACCAATAAAATGCGGCCGAAGTATTAAAAATTCCTTATATCCACCGACACCTGTTCCGTTCCAGTCTCGGCGGAGACGGCCGACAGTGCGTTCTTCACAAACTATGCGAAACGGCAAGGATTTCAAGACAAGGTGCATTCCTCGAGGAGCTTCTACGCGTTGTCTTTACGTAAGTAGCGTTGAATTTCTCGAATGTTCGCCGTTGTTCGACATAGGTTGCCTTTGTGACTATTTTATATGTTTTAGCTTAGTTTAATATGATGCTTTTGTGGTATAGTGTACAGCTATGCATATAAAAAAGTAATATAATATTATAAAAGTTTTTTTATTGGCGTGATAACTCGATGAAGGCCGGCCGCAGGCACGAAAAAGCATGACTCATTGTCACGTTCCGCTGGAGCCGAGTGTGCGAGCAAGAGCGTGGATAGAGCGATAGAGAGGCACGATCGATCTAAGAGTTCGGCTTTTGTTACGCATTGTTGTAAATAAATCGTAAATAAATTGTTAATAATATGTTTTACTTGTAATCTTTTGTAATTTAAGTAAGAAATATTTGAATTATTGTTATTGACGTTATCAATAGAATGGTTATTTTCAAGTTTTCTATTTCTCGCTCTATAAAAGACAAAGCACGGCGATAAATTCTGACTCTTAAAACGGAACGAATCAAATTCAGGCAGAAAGAGGGGATGGAGTGTCCTAGCGTTATTACTCTACGCTTTCCTTATCTACCCTACTTATTCAGGGTACAGCATCTACATAGTAAATAACATTCTGCTATTTATTTACAGGTTACCCAAAGGCAAGGAATTAGACGAAGAAAATCATAAAAATTTTGACAAATTTCACAGTGCAAAAGACAATTGTGACGCTTTATATCCAGAATGTTCTATAAAATTATGAAAAAAATGTAATATTTTTTTCCTTCAAATTGTTATTTTTTATTTATCTGACATTGACAGAGATAACCTAGTCCATTCTTTCTCCGTTCTGCACTTTCTTTACATTTTTGGTTCTCTGCGTATTAAATAGCGTAACTCAACACCGTGCTTCGTACCATTAGAATAAATAACTTAAAAGTACCAAGCCGCCTTTATTTTTAGGTTCCACTCAATAATAGTATTAAGCTTGAAATCCTCTATAAAATAGTCGATAGACGAACAAGCTCTTTCATTTATCCCTTATGGCAATGCTTTATATGAATTCAATTTTGTTTTTATTGATCAACTAAACTGTTTTTTTTTATTTTTAAAATGTTTTTATATAGCAGATTGGATATCTAATTAATTTTGTATGTAACTTGTATATTAAATAAATAAATTTATTTCAAAACTTTTGTTTAATTTAGTTTATTGTTCTAAAGGTTGAAATTGAATATTTCTATAATATATTATAGTTAGTTTAACATTATTACATTTAGTTTAACTTTATATTAGGAATTTAATCTATCCGTCTTGATATGCATTTTCATAAAAGTTTCATATCCGAGAGGACTTATTGCATTGCGTGGTCATCTCATATTGTAATAACGTCTAACCTCGTAAGTAATAAAAATACATTCTTCTCTACTATGTGAATAAAATTAAATTTTGTAAGTAAGAGAAATCTTAGTGGTAAGACTCTTCTTTCTCCGTTTTGTGACTAAATTGGAGGTTTTACCAGAGGGGATATATTTACCATTGGGAAACCATTCCCTATAGTGGGAATTAAATTAAGAACCATTGAGTTTTCAGTCAAACGTGGGTTCAAGTCCCGCTACCATAAAACATTTTACATAATTATATACTTTCTAAAAAAATATTTTAAAATAAAACTATGTAAATTCACTAAAATTTACAAGTGCCGAGAAACTGTCCCCTCCTGTGTGTAGTGAAGCTGTCAAAGAGTTTATTCTTTTTGTAACTAAAACATAATTTAACACAAGGGCCTGTCTGTAATGCGAAGGTCTGTCTGTATTGGGTTCGATCTGATGATCAGACCTTCGAGAAATAGACTTCGGGAAATAAATTATTATTTATTATTAATATTTTCTGTGCTCAGGCAAAATCCCGGCGTTGATTTCAATTCGAAGTGGGGTACGATGTGTCCTAACACTAGATTCCCTCTGCCCACCTAGCTATATGGAAAGGTGGTTTTTTTACAGCAAGCACGAAATTAAAAAAATATATATTATATATACTAAATTAGTACACTAGAAACGGAATTTCTGTATAATATTTGCGCAAGCAGGAAATTGGGATTAAGCAATTCAATTCGCGTAATTAGGTCTGGAAACTTGTCCCGTTGACATTGGTTGCTGCATTTCGTCGAAAGCATAAATGTTATTAAATTTTATTATACGAATATATTTGGTCAGTATTTCAATATTTTGGAAACGAAAGTTGTTTCTACATAATATCCATTTTTTAGATGGAAATAATTGATAGTTGTGTATGCGATACGTGTCATGACAAGTTTTAAGTAAATAAATCAACTCCCGCAGTTAAAGTGCATTAAAATAATTTAATATAAAATAGCCTTCCTGGGCAACACAAAAATATCTTTTTAATTTGAACTGACTCATAAGTCAATAGTCTTAGTTCATATCATTAGTACAGAATTATTTAATGATAACGATATTTTAGATACTACATCATTAAATACTCATATTTAGTATGTTTGGAGTGTATGTGAAATGATATTACATATAATCAATATAATTGACAAAATGGCTGCTTCAACAAAATGGCGGATTATTATTTTTTACACATTTTTATACACATTTGTAAAATACAATAATATATTATGAAATAATAAAAGCTTGTTTTTAAAAAGGTTGTTTTCATTAATATTTTATATATTTGCAGTATAAGTAAAATAATATTAAAGAAAACGAAAACATATTTTTAATTGGAAAGATATTTCTTAGTAAGCTAACCATTGTAAATTGTCTCGGGGCGATTTATATCTACAGTGTGTGTTGTTGTGTCTACGTCTGAGATTTAAAGTAGTAAGCTTAGTTGCAGAATAAAAATATTCTATAAGTATAATATCTGATCAGGAACATGGAAATAAAACTATTCCAAGTATCTTCCAATATTTTCGTTAGGCAGTCGTCGTCGGGTAGGCAGACGGAACCTGAGAACCTAGTGTTAAGACACTCCGTTCCCATTAACACAGTTCCCTTGCCCATAATTTTATTGTTTTCTTAAAAGTTTTATTTAGATTTATATTTCTAAAAAATCAAGCCAACACACCCTTAACACAAAAATAACCGTTAAACTAACGTCATGAGGTGATAATTGTCGTTTCATTATACAAATTTTCAAAGCGTTCTGCCGTTCAACTATCAGTATAACTTATTTTAGTACCATAATATTATTATCTTTCTTTTAAATACTATGAAAAAAACTTATTATATAATATTTTTTAGTATAATTTGTTTATATTTAGTCTGGAAAGTGATTTTTATTGAAAGAAGCGAAATGCCAGTGTTGTCTAGAAGGAAAAGGTCTCTAGTATTTCCAGAAGGCAGTTCATTTCAATTAGGTAAGTTGTACGTAATTCTGTATTTCTTATTTGTATTTGTTCAGAATTTTTCTGTTTAAATGATGCTTGGTACATTATGTCTTGACGCTGCATTACTAGCGTGACACTGTAAACGTGACGGGTTGTGGATTCGATTCCCACTGTAGAAAATTGAATATTTATTATTTATACATTAGGTTCCCAGGTTCCCTCTTCCTGCTATGCTATTTGAATTCTTTTAGTTATATTGCTTACTTTGTGCCGCAATGAATGAATTAATATTTGCAATTTTTTAAATATTGTAGAAGACAAAATCAAAGTATGTATATCGTCTTTTCGCATAAATTGACATATTGTACTTGTTTTTAAAAAAGTTCTTAATATATCATTGTTGCAACATTATTAATGCGTCCAAACGCAAACCCTAATTTTTATACCTTTTTTAAAATATTGAATTTGATATTTTTCCAGTCAAGACACCTCTTTCACCGTTTCCCCCTAGACGTGTTACTAAGGTCCGTGCTTTGACTTGGTACAGCAGGAAAATGAGAATTTCGCATTTATAGTTAAAAGTTGACACACTGCGCCATTATGGTCTATAAAAATAATTAATTAATATTTGAACTCATATCCAGATTCAATAAGCCTAAAAAGTCAATGCTTCATCCAAGTTTCTCATCACTCGAAACGTTTATACTAAACAAGCAAACTCTGTCAAATAATACTTCACAAAATAAAAAAAGGGAATATTTTTCTGTATTTGAAGTACACATAAATGCCACTTGCTCTAAGACCGAGATGAGGACTTTTCAAGATATTACCATGTTTTTGATTTCACGCAACAATAAATATAAAAGTGATTCAAGTTCGTTTGCTCCTTTTTTAAGTTATTATGTTTAAATGTTGTGAAAAATAGGTTATAGTATATTATTTATGAGGTGTTTTAAGGCTCATTGGTTGTTTTGAAGGTGGTAGCAGATTCTAAAGCTTTTTTTTCAGTTTTTTTTTACTTTGTGACAAATTATATTTTTCTACCTGCAAACCTAAATTATATATTATCTTATTTATATTTGATTTTAATTTTTGATTTAATTATTAATAGTATTTTGCGTGCAAACGTCAGCAATAATACCTATAGGAGATATATTTTTATACGGGAATACGGCAGCATTGGCATGGAATTTACCAACTGATCCAAAGCATCTATTAATGCTTAAAAACAAGAATGCTAGAGAACAAGAAGAACAACAAGATGATGAAATGTCACAGAATAAATATAAAAGGTACAAAAATTAATTAATTATAATATTTAATATTTTAATTTCTTCGCTCTAAAATTTTGCGGAAAATGGAAAAAGAGTGTCTTAACACTAGATTCACTCTACTTATCCTGCTATGTGCGGGGTACAACGTGAAGTAAAATATATATTTTTAAATGACTCTAATTTAAATGACATATATGCCTAAAAAGTAACTTCTAATGTCTTTCAGATCGGATACCGACAGCCCGACGTTCACAAAACGCAGTGCGGTTAGAGATATGAGTTTCAAAGAGAAACTGAAAATTAAAATAGATCGCGCAAAAATGCACAACGAAAAAAGAAAACGAGACTTTCTAAAAAAACATCATTTAGATCATGAAAGTCTCGAATTTCATAGGATTAGTCGAGTTGGGTTGTATGAGAAATTAGAACCGCTTATTACGACGTAAGTTTGCTTGTTTTTTGTTTATCTTTTCTTATTTCCATGCTTTATCCGCCATACGCTTAATAGTGTTAAGACACTCCGTTCTCCACATAGCGCTCAAATTCAAGACATTGTGTTCTAAGTGACTGACATTTACCAGCATGAATAAATAAATAATTTCCCCGAATAGGAATTGAACCTAAAACCACTACGTTTTACACTTAGACGCTGCCTTATTCCGCTGCGAAGGTCTTTAATTCTTTACTATTATTACATGTTATTTTAACATATTTAGATGAAGATTCGATTCCAGCTACATTCAAAATGTATACGTTTCATAATATTTTTCTTAACTTACATTAAAACTATGATTGAACTCAATATTTATTTTCAGTTTAGGCGGCGACGGTCGACAGTGTGTACTTTACAAACTATGTGAATCTGCAAAGTCTTCAGAACAAGGCACTTTCTTACAAGAGTTTCTAAGAGTTATTTTTACGTAAGTAGCGTTTAGTTTTCTCAACATTATTTACCGTTTCAAATAATATATTGAATAATCATTTTTTTGTGAGAAATTTTCATTAAAAAAATGAGTATAATATTAGCAGAAAAAACCAGTAAAGTGTGAGTTGGACTCGTGCACAAAGGGTTCCTTATCATCTATCTATATATATAAAAGGACTTGTCCTCACTGACTGAGGTAAGACGCACGCACAGCCGTAACCGCTGTGCGTAGAAACGTGGAATTTGGACAGATGTTTACTTTCGTAATCTGGACATCCACTAAGAAGGGATTTTGAAAAATTTTAACCCTAAAGGGGCGAAATAGGGGTTGAAAGTTAGTATGGAAAAAAAATTTAAATCGGCACCGATTCTTATAAAATTTGAAATTCAGACTCTTAAAAGTATTTAATTGAATACGTATTTCATGGTTTTCTAGATTTCTTTCCATAAGGGTGCAAATAAGGGGTGGAAAGTTTGTATGGAAAAATTCTAAAATCGCCACCGATTTTTATAAAATTTGATATTTAGAGTCTTAAAAATATTTAATTGAACATATGTTTCATGGTTTTCTAGAATTCACCCCCTAAGGGTGCAAATAAGGGGTTGAAAGTTTGTATGGAAAAATCTTTAAAACGCCACCGATTTTTATAAAATTTGAAATTTAGACTCTTAAAGATATTTCATTGCACACATGTTTCATGGGTTATTAGAATTCACCCTTAAATACGCAAGCGAAGCTGCGCGCGTCCGTTAGTCTATATATATAAAAGGACTTGTCCTCACTGACTGAGGTAAGACGCACGCACAGCCGTAACTGCTGTGCGTAGAAACATGAAATTTGGACAGATGTTTACTTTTATAATCTGGACATCCACTAAGAAGGGATTTTGAAAAATTTTAACCTTAAAGGGGTGAAATAAGAGTTGAAAGTTTGTATGGAAAAAAAATTTAATCGGCACCGATTTTTATAAAATTTGGAATTTAGATTTTTAACTGTATTTAATTGAACACGTGTTTTATCGTTTTCTAGAATTCACCCCCTAAGAGTGCAATTAAGGGGTTGAAAGTTTCTATGGAAAAATTCTTAAATCGCCACCGATTTTTATAAAATTTGATATTTAGACTCTTAAAAATATTTAATTGAACATGTGTTTCATGGTTTTCTAGAATTCACCCCCTAAGGGTGCAAATAAGGGGTTGAAAGTTTGTATGGATAAATCTTTAAATCGAAATCGAAAAAAAATCTTTGAAATTTAGACTCTTAAAAATATTTCATTGAACACTCGATGGGTTATTAGAATTCACCCTTAAGTACGCAAGCGAAGCTGCACGCGTCCGCTAGTTATTTATAAAAGTTGTTGTATCGGGGCCCCCTTAAATATTTATTTTATTATTAGTTATTAGTTGATATAGCGGAAAGAAGCTAGGTAGATTCTCAGGTCCCCTTCGCCTACCCTGCTACGTGCAGGCGTGTGAACAACAAGGTACAAAAGAGAATATAATTTTAATTATAAAAAAATCTTAGTAAATTCAAACTAAATCTACTTCATTATTAGGCAGCCCTCTGTCTAATATATAATGCAATAGTAAAAAATTCAGCTCTCCACTATATGAAGATAATTTTTTCGATATTTTATTTATCTCATATTGTTGTATATTAACATAAAAGCTGAAGATACACAAGTAAATTAAAAAAAGTAGTAAAAATAAATTTAAAAAATCTTCATTACAGATTACCAAAAGGCAGGCAGCTTCAGAAAAACCACATAATTTACGATAAAACGCATACGCCGAGCGACGATTGCGCTACTTTATATCCTGATTGTGATTTAAACTTACCTTTACAAACGATTAATAAATAAAAAGAGATTTTAAAAATCTTTAATTTGTTTTATTGTATGATAAAGTTAATTTTTTTATTGCTTTTATATTTATTTACGCAGTATATGCTATCCCGCATATAGCAGGGTAGGAATCTGGGAAGCTAGTGTTAAGACACTCGTCTCTCTGAGTTCCTCGCTAGGAATAAAACATGATATTAAGTTAAGTTTTAAAAAAATCAGCTTCACGTTGTATCCCCCGCACACGACAGGGTAGGCAGAGGGAACTTAGTGTTAAGACACTCCGTTCCACACTTTCCGCCGAATTTTTGGAGGAATTTCGTGTTGAGTGGCGGAACTCAATACCGCTCTTTGCTTCGACACCAGAGCAAAGAAATGAAAATGTAAATATAAATAACTATTTCATTTCCTCTAGTGGGGATCGAACCCACAACTGTCGCGTTACAGGCACACCCTTGTGCCGCTGTATCCTGCACGTAACAGGGTAGGCAGAGGTAACCTGGGAGCCTATTGTTAAGAGACTCCGTTCCCGTTAAGACACTTGTCCTTTTTGTCCCCAATCTTTCACCAAATGCCGAATGTATAGTAATTTTATTAGCATTTAATATTTCTTTATAATAATGGTAAGCATATAGAGACAGACATACTATAGTATATGTATGTATACTAGATAAATTCATAATGTCTATATGTCGAAGAAGGTGATAATGACATAGGCAAATAAGAAAATATATGTTTGTATAGCACAGACTTGACATGTCAGACTAAATTAGCTTAATTTTTTCTAACACTAATAGTTTTTAATTATTTGTTTTACCTATAAAATGTGACCTAATTATGTAAATATTTATTTCATCTATTCTTCTGTACAATAACACAAAATTTTAAGGAGTCACAAATAATAATGTTAATAAATAAGTTATTTTTAACTTTACCATATACCAAAAGCAGCATGGTGGTAGAGGGAATCTACTCAAAGTCTAAGTCGCAGCAGTACTTTATTTTATAAGCCAAATTAGAAAATTAAAATAATTCATTTCCCCGAGTTGGAATCGAACTCACAACAGTCGTCTTTATAGTCAGACGTTGCGTTGCTACGATACGATGACATCTAGTTTCTACCAAAAAGATCAATGATCCCAATGTATCCTTTATTCAAATGTCTGTTAGTTTTGCCTTGCCAATTACTCACGTTATCTTACGTTTAGTTTCACTCCAAATAGAATTGAATGCCCTACTATCACTCTAATTTTTTTTCCACCTCCACATTGTATCTCATATAAAGTAGTGGTAAGGAAACCTAGTGCTAAGACATTGCGTTTCCCACTTTCCGCTGAATTTTCAAGACATCACTATTCGCCGGTTTGCATTGTTTTTGCCAAATGGTGGAACTGAATGGGCCTTGCCTTGTTAAAGTTAAATTAAAAAATAATATTATAATATCATATAAACGTAAGACAGGAAAAGTCACGAAAAAAACACAGTCATCGCGAATTAGTTATAATTCCTAACATTCCATTGTAACTTTTCCTTCTAGGCCTTAATTGAATGTCAACAAATATGCTCTCATTTGCACTGTTTGCACTACAATACATACTTGCCAATTGGCCAGTCGTTGTTTGAGCTTACACGCTTTATAGAGCAGTCACGACTTCTATGTCGCATATTTATTTGGTTTTGGTTTTTTTTCTTAATAATTTTGGTTAAAATTTGAAGAATAATAATTAAGATTTTATTATAAGTTGACTGTTTGAAGGTAAGTTTTTCTTAATTACATTTTTTTCTTACTATTTGTATTCATGATGGTTGTAGGTTCAATATTTTCATAATTTTTCGTGAACTGCCTACGAAATCGTTGAGCATTGAGTTTATAATGTCTTATTCTATTTCTCTATAATTAGCAAAAAGTTGAGAACAGAGTGTTTGCACTTGGCTCTCTTTGCCTACTCGGCTATAAATTATATAGAAGATAATTGCAAACAGAAAACCTATTTTCGTTATTATTATAAATAATACACATATACATATATTATAATTATATAAACATCACATTTAGTTAATAAAACCTTACTTATGAACTAAAAAAATACGACAGAAAAAAATTCACCCAAAAAATAATTTCAGCATAAAAATGACTAAGGAACACTTTATGTCAACAGCTGTTAAATTATACGAACGTACACTTGAAATATTGGGAGTGGTTTGTGTATAAGCTTTTAGAGCTTTGTAAGTTCTGTTATAAACTGTATATAGATAGAATTATATTTGTACATGGAGACCTATTATAAGTAAATAAATAATTTATAACTAAAAATTAAGTAAGAAAAAGGCCAGTCGTGGTACAGGGACTCAAGCGTGTAAACGCGACAGGTTCTGGGTTCGATTCCCATTCAAGTAAATAGTAATATTTAATATTTTAATTTCTTCGTTCTCTTTAATTTTTTCTTCTTCGAACTCAATCGTTGAGAACTTAACACGTACTTATAGAAACGGAGTGTCTTAACACTAGATTCCCAGATTTCCTCTACCCTTCCATTCCAATAAAGCTAATATATAAAATGGGAAAATTCTATTTTTTTCCAAGATATGACAAATTTCAATTTTCTAAATCTAGTCTAATTTACACTGTACGTTGTCTATCAGCCATTCAATAACGAAAAAGTTTCAATAAGTTATATAAATTTCAAATTGAAAAACAATATCTGAAAACTAAAGGAAAAATCGCAAACTCAAGTTCAGAATTCCTTAATTCTTTTCCTTTGACAATTTACGGCGAATGATTCCTAAAAATGAGGCCACACAAGCTATCAAGAAACCAAATCTACTTAGGTCTTACCATACAAATGATTGCACTATTTGCTGGAGGATTTAGGTCTTAGCCTCCGAGCTAAGCCACTTATCTTTTTAAGCTTTTCCTAGTTTCATTTTGAATCAATTTAACAAACTTCTAAATTTATTTTCTTTATAAAAAATATTATGAACCATTTGTGCCTTTGAGGTCTGACTGTAGATGTGATGGTTGTAGGTTTAATCTCTACTCGTGGAATGATGGAAAACGGAGAAGAGAAAGTAGAGAATAAGCAAATATAACGTTTATTTAGGTTAATCACTTCGTTCTACCGTTTCACTCATAAAGAAACTTTACAAATTAGTTTAATAACGACAAGTGGCGGCGGTTGTGGATTCGTATCGAGGAATATATGTGTAATGGGAACAGAGTATCTTAACATTAGGTTCCCACGTCTTCTGCCTACGGGCTCTGTGCGGGATACAGCGTGAAAATCCAACAGAATATATAAAACTTAAACATTTTTCACACAATTAATTGCTACATTGCTCCTATAGTATTTCATTGACAAGGAAAATTCATAGAGAATTGTAATTAAAACTACTCTATAATTTACTTCACAGTTTCAAGTCAAAATGATGAATCTGAACATTGTGCTGTTATTACTGGAGGTAGTTTTAACGGCTTCCGGCCAAAATGGGGAACTCCCTACAAAAGATCCGGAAAGTTCTCCAAGAATACTCTCAAGGAGGAAGCGGCATTTGATATTTCCTGACGGTAGTTCCTTTCAATTGGGTACGTAGTATGAATATTTTTATTGAATGCAATAGATTTTCTTATTATATCATTCATGCAAGTAGATTTGCTAACAATATATGGTTTTAGCTGTTGTTTTGCTAACTATTATAAGGTAAGATTTAAATAATTAAATTATAGAATAAAATAAATTCACATACGAGGCCAGTCGTGGCACACAAGGGTGCGAACGCGATACGTTGTGGGTTCGATTTCCACTCGAGGAATTGAAATATTTTTAGAAGAAAACTGGTTACGAGGCAAAGCGTTGAGTTTTTACAGTGAACACAAAATGCCTCCAGAATCCTGCCGGCGAAACATTGGGAACAGTGGGGTCGCTGGGAAGGTCTCTTAAGGGGAATGAAGTGTCTTAGCACTAGTGCTAAGACAACTGCAGTGCTGGGAACCTAGGTTCCCAGGTTCCTATTGCTTACCTTGCTACGTACGGGAAGCAGCGTGAAGCAATTTTTTTCTTTTATAGTATTCTGTACTCAAACCCACGGCTATCTGCAAGTTGGTGACGTAGTTTGGTTTGGAAATACCGCGGCTTTAGCTTGGGAGCTGCCAACCGACCCAAAATATTTCAATTTCTTCAAAAAATACGACAAACTCCATGCAGCTGAAAACAGAGACGGTGTATCCAAACTTATATACTTCTTAGATGAAAATGGCAAAATTCTTTCTAAGAAGTCGTACCACAAGTAAGTACACGCTTCTAAAATTATGAGAGGTAATCCAGAAGTTTTTGCTGAAAAGTTTCAGGATTCTAAAAGTAAAATACATACTTTTAAAATAGTTCTTTTAATGAAATTCTTTTATGATTTTTTATCTTCAAATATCCCGAATACCACAGGATGGATATGGCTTAGCTAGTATAGCCTTCACTTTCATCTAGCTTAAGAGGTATTACATTTCTAAAAACTAAAACAGACGTTTCCAAGTTTAATTTATATTGTTTGGTGCATTCTGACGGCCGGTGTTGGAATATATCTGGCTACAGAGGAATGTTTTGGTGTAAAATTTCATTAAGAACACCTTTAATTATAGTATAAATAAGCAAAAGAAACTTTGTGAATTATTACAATTTTTTAACCATTTCGTATAATACGAGTAACATATAAATTTTCTTTTTATCGAGGCCGTCGTGTGTAGGGATAGCGAATAACTGTAAACACAACGGTGATAGGTTCAATTCTCATTCACGATAATCGCAGCGTTAAGTTAAGTGACTGAATGAAGAACTGTCTGAATTCTAGGTTCCTTTTACTTATTCTGCTATGAGGAAAAAAGGATGAAGCCATTTTATACTAATATTCTGATGGTTTATTCCAGGAAAATTATAGTGAACCCAGCATTTGCCAAAAGGAGTGCAGACGACCATTTGTGTGATGAAGGCGTGAATAAATCTTCTATTCAAGAGTTGCGCGAGAGGAAAAATTATGTAAACCTCTTGAACAATCTCGAGAGTGACGCCATCGATTTTCATAGAGACGGAAGGAAGAGCTTTTATATGCAATTAGAAAAGTTTATACAAGCGTAAGTATATGAATAAAAGAATTTGCTATAATAAAGTTGTATAAAAAATATTACTAAATATAAATATAAAAATATATGAACATATAATACGTGTAAGTTATTTACTACTTTGTACATAATAATTACAGCGGATACTTTTTATATAAAAATATTTTTAAAAATAAAAACGTAAAATAAAACATTGATTATTTCACAATTTCCACATTACGATAAGGTACTACGGAAAAAGACAAACTCAGAGTTAAGTCTTAAGAATATACTTATGTTATCTCGAAACTCAATTCGTCAACTTTAAAAGTACAAGATTATATAGAGAAAGTTTCCTAAAGTCAAACTTTCTGTACCAGAAAGATTTTACACAATAGATAAAAGAATTAGTCGTCTCAGTGTTCATAGATGTGGTGAGACTTTTAAACAACTTTATTTTTAAAATATTTTCTTAGAAAGTATTATTGTTACAATGAAATTTCTACTATTGCAACAAATATCTATAACTTTTATTGATGTTGATTTTAAGGATACCAATTAAATTAACAATCCCACCTTACTCCTTAAATGGTATATGTTTACGAATCAATTTCATTTGCGTCAATATAATAAAACAAGTGGAAGGTGGCGAGGACGAGGGGTTACGTATAGAGTATCGGAGCTTAACGCCGAGTTTTGCCTCGTTACCATATGAAAGAAATGAAAATAAAATTAAATATTTTATTTCCCCAAATGGGGACACGCCTCGCCACTACGGCGTAAATCAATAAAATAATAAGTAATAATATTTTCTCTCTCCTCTCTCTCCATTTAGTATGTATTGTAGGAATAATTACAAAGAAATAATTTCCAGTTTAGGTTGGACCGGTAGAGACTGCGTTCTCCGCTTGCTATGTGACTACGGCAACGAGGCGGTAGAACAAGGCACGTTTTTAAAGGAAATAATAAGAGCTACGTTTACGTGGGTATTTTTTTTATTATTCGCCATCTGTATATTTTTGTTTACTATATATAGGCTTTTCTAGTTTATTTATGCTATATATAAATTTGGAGAAAAACTCGTGTGTGGAATTTCGACGGTATATTGTTATTTTCATAATATTGAGAATAATATGGTGTCATATTTGTTTTAGTTATGCTTTGTTGTCTATTTGTAAATTGATTTTGCTGTAATGTAATTTAAAAGGTAATTTAAGGCCATCATAGCGCAGCTATAATATAGTCGATGAGAATCGAATCCAAACCCTATTAACAATTTTAGTTTGTTTTTCTCATAGTAGGGTAGACAGAAAGAACCTAGATTTTAGACATTATTCTCCACCTGAATTCTAGACATTATAAACCCAAAGGGCGATATTCCGCTACTATTTTTAGTATTTCTACTATATACTACTATTTTACGTAGCGGAATGTTGCATTCGTATTTGATACGAGCGGTCAATTAAAAATAATTGAAATATAATCAATATGAGTGGGAATCGAACTCATAACCGCCATGTATACAGTCAAACGATCAACCGTACATTTATAATACTTTCTTATATCCCTTACTTACTTCAGATTGCCAAAAGGACGAGAGTTCGACGGAGACTTCTACAAGGAATACGACACAGCGCATACAACTAAAGGAGACTGTGCCAAGATATACTCACAATGTAAACAGTCATCTCAATAAAGAATTTGCTACTTCAAGAACTAATACTTTTAATATTTAAAAGTTTATAAAAGTTTAATATTTAGTGTTTTTTCATTTTCCTTCACCAGCGATTAGATTGTCGCCCGCGGCTTTTCTTGTTTTATTTAGATTTTAAGACGTAAATAATTGGTAAATTCCGTTATTTATCCAATTCTGCTGAATTTTGAACAATCCTTACCTAAGTGCTCTCCTAAATCCCCAAGGAACAGATTGTACGTATAAAATATGAAAAATATTTTTATTTTGCATCGGGCAAAGCGCCGAGTTGAATTTCGCCACTCTAATCGCAATTCCTTGAGAATTCCGCGGAAATTGGGAACGAAAGTGTAATAATGAGAACACAGTGTCTTAACACTAGGTTCCCAATTTCTCTTTGACTATCTTGCTACGTGTGGAATACGCTGGTGGAAAATGGTGGAAATGGAAAAAGCTGGTTCTATTCTAAAATATAACGTAGGTATACATTATTTTCATAATAGTGCTTATACATACATATATGAATGCAATAAATATAAATTTTTCACCGAATAGTGAAAAAAAGGTAAAATGTACCATTACAGGTCAAAGGAATTTACATTTCAATATTTAAATAGGCTGTCGAAGATTACTAAGGAGGTTTCGTTTTGATTATAACATGCAAATATATATACTATCTGTATATAAATAAGGTGTAAGTTCGATTGTACAATTTTCGGAGGAGGTGTTAAACTGAGGTAATGAGAGAGACGACAGCCGGTCTAATTTGTCGATCAAACATCCCGGATCGACGAGCTCTGGCTTGGTCATAATAATATGGATAATATTTTATTTTTTTATTAAAATAGTGTATATTTTATTATTAATTTATTTATTTATAATGCCTACCAACAATTGATACAATTATTACATGCCACTAAAGAAAAAATACAAAGTAAATAATTTCTAATTGCTCAATTATTTACAGGTGGGCTCCATACAGGTGTTTATAGTTTTCTTGAAATTGGAGAATTCATTATCATAACAATATATATTATATTCATGTATATATAATTTTATATTCATGTGCAAAAAAAAAAAAAAACTTTTAATAATTTTTTAGTCTAAAAGGCATTGTGTTGCACCACTAAATTTTTTCGAAATTGGGAGAAAGATGGTGGTGTTCTTATGGTAAATTCATTGCTTAACTCTCCATGCCATAATCGGGATACAGTTTGAAGCTAAAATAAAAAAATATATAAAATGAGGGAGAAAGAGTGTTTGTTTTTATATTAACACTGATTACACAATTTTTTTTATTATTTAACATTTAATTTTAAAAAAAATAAGAAGCTAAATACCAGAGTAGTTATATAACAAACTTTTGACTACATAAAAATAAGCTATCAACTAAAACACCAATAACAATTGCTGCCTAATCTGAGCGACTATAGCAAATATTGAATGAAAAAACTAAAAATCTAACATAAGTTAGTTATTCCATTAAATTTTAATCTCATATCTCTGTTTCACATACTAGTTCGCCCAAATAGTAAAGGCAGTAGGAAAAAAACGACAATAGCTATGTATCGATATGTATCACAAATGAAATTGACAAAATATTCCCAGCACCAAAGCGTTCTATAGTATAAAATAGACACGTTCAATTTATTCCGTTCGACCCCGGGACTATATGAATGGCTTATTGTTTTTTAGTTTTTGTTTTACTGTTGGTATATATTTTTATTTATTACGATACAATAGAATAGGTTGAACGTATGGTTCATTATTTTATTATTTTTTTTATTAAATCTACGTTGGCTTTTCAGTAAATAAAATTAATGAAATATCTCTTGAAAGAATAAAAGAGTTCTACACTGATACATAATGTTAAAGAGTAAGTTTAATAACAAAGGAATAATAAACAAAAGAAAAAAAATGAAACTTTTAATATTTGACAACGAATTCCATCTCTTTCCCGTTATCCAATTTTATGAAAGTGTTTTTTTAAGTTCACTGTGTATCCCGCTCATAGTTGGATCGGCATAGAAACTAGTGTTATGTGATTCAATTACGACTTTTCCTTCGTTTTCCTCGTTCCGCTAAATAAAAGGTTCATGAAAAAAAAATCAGCTTCACGCAGTATCCCGCACACAGCAGGGTAGGCAGAGAGAACCTAGTGTTAAGACATTTCCTTCCCCACTTTCTGCCGAATTCGTAAAAGGTTTATGGAATAGTCATTATACTTCTAAATTTTGAGTTCTGTATGACATGATTCTAAGTACCCGAGATAACTCTGACCGCAGGTTTAGTGGGTTACATAGAAACGATCAAATACACTCTATAACCTCTCTCATAAAAAAAACTTAGCGGGGTATATTTTTATGCGTCTCCAAAAAACGTGTAAATTGTGGAAAAACACTGAAAATACGTTAAAAAATCCTGCTAAGCAATTTACAGACAAAATAGAAACATATACGAGTACTTAATTAGTCTATCCATACATTATTATCTTCACTTATTATATATTAAAAATAAAAGTAAACTCCATGTTATGCAACATAAAATTTAATATACCATACATTAAATTTTGTGGCTTGTGACACACGTGACTTAGTTAACATTTGTTATACAATACTATTCGTAACAGCACGCGGTGGACCAGTATCGAAAATCCTTTAAAATCCATTATTTTATTACATTAACCATATTAAGCATTTTTTTAAGAGAGAGAGAGTGTCAAGAAACTCTAATAAGTGTTCAAGACCGCCCGAATTCAAGGTGTCGTCGCGGAACTCAACCCCGCGGTCCGTATTACCAAAGAGGTTATATAAAAATGCATTTTTTAAATGTGTTCTTATTATTTCTACTATCCATATATACGAGTGGTGAATGTTCGAACACTACCGACCATTGCCCGAATGTGAAGACGTCGCTGGGGTCTATACGAAAACGGAGACATTTGACGTTTCCAGCTGGAAGTAATTTTATTGTAAGTAACATAGTTTTGCTATTTTATGTCATAATTTAATAAAAATAATAATAAAAATTCAGGACATTGCCATTTTGTTTTGTTTTACTTAAACAAGGATAAAGGAAGGATACGGAGGTGGCCGTTGTTGTGCGGCGTTTGACTGAAAACGTGATGGTTGGGGGTTCGATTTCCACTTGGGGGAATAAAATTTTTCATTTCTATGCTCTGATGACAAGATAATGCATGGCGTTGATTTATACGACACAAAAGACAGTACCTCCAGAATTCAGCGAAACGGTGTCTTAATGGGGGCGCAGTGTCTTAATGAAAGGGTCGCTCTACCTACCCTGTTAAATGTTTACATTGTAAAAATGCATAATTCTGATTTAAAATGTTAATTAAAAAAAAATCCTACAGGATAGGAATCTACACTCATATGTATATGTTTAAAGTTAGACAAACATCAACTGAGTAACAAATATTTAAATTTCCATCACAATTTTCACAATATAGCTTTTAAAAAAATCTAATAAAAGCGTATATTTTTATAACCTAGTTACGCTATGATATTTGATGACAGGTCGCGATTCTGATCAAATATTGGAAATGAAATTGTTTCTACTATAAATGTTTGGGGTAGTTTCAATTTTACATAGTAATAAATTAGTTTTGCATATCAAACGACATTTTATGATAAAATACGTTTATTAGTACACTCACTACAAATTATTACCTGATTTTGCTATGAAACTAGTATTAAAAGCTCTTAGTTATTAATTAAAAATGCACGAGTACTAGTTTTATTTTTGTATTTCAATTCAATATTTCGATACATTTTTTCACTAATATCGAAAAATTACAAATATTAAATACAAAAAAATCTGTTTTATACTGTTAATTGCTTTTTGATAATGATAAAAATCATTGACATAAGTTTTATCAGTTAAAAGATATAGAAATCTTCTGACATATCCTTCCATCATCCCTCATCTCATTGAATCCACTCAAAGTATCCTGCACAAAGCAGGGTAGGCAGAGGGAACCTAGTGTTAAGACACTCCGTTAGCCACATAATTAGACAATTTTTCGAACCTAATGTTAAAATATTCCTGTCTTCTTCCGTTTAACTGCGCTACCATTTATAGTCAATATTTTTTTCAGATGACCCTTTCTCTACTAAAAGCATTTCTAACTCATGCACCATCCGGTTGGAATCTTTCTCTAGAAGTCGACGTTTTATTTCCTCTACCTGAAGCCAATTTTACCAACGCTCATTTTAGAAGAAAACTTCATCATCGACAGAAGAGGGAATATTGGGAGAGAATACAAAATGCGATTGACTTGTAAGTATAGGATACCATAATAATATACATTTTTCTTTCTAAATAATAATTACTTTAGATAGTCTTAATAATTAGAGATTTAAATTAGAACAAAATGATCGTTTTCTTTAACTAAATTATGATTTATAGCTTAATTCTTATCCCGCGTATCCTATTTGTGTGTCGTTCGTTCTCAGCTTTTTACGGAATGGCGATTATTGCGTATTTTAGAGCCTTTTCATTTCATTGAAAATCCTAAATTGAAGTACTATTTTTCAGCCACAACCTGAACGGACGTGCTTGTGTACTTAGAAGTATCTGTGAAGCTCGTAGCAGTCTGGCACCCCCTGGAAAATCTTTAGTGCACGACATACTCAGAGTTATTTTCACGTAAGAATTTTATTTATTTCTTTACATTTTCTCTAGTGTTATATTGACATTTTGGCACTATATAAGACTGCGAAGAGGCCAATGCAATTGCAAGATCAAACTCACGAAAGAAAATGTGTAAAAAATATGTATTTTCTCTGTACGATGAGATGTTTGATGTTTTTTTTCTCAGCATCAGTCTGAATCCCGCAGGCAGGGTAGGCTAAGGGAACCTTTGAACTTAGTGTTATAACATTCCACTCCCATTACGATACTTTTCGACACTTTCTGCTAAGTTCCGAACCATTGCTAGTTGAGTGGCGGAACTTAACACCGCGAACCGAACCACAACCGTCATCATAATAAATTAAAAAAATACGTTAACAAATCACATAAAAACTGAATCAACACCCACTATTTTCACAAATATTTGATAGAACAACATTTGCTGGTGAAACAAAAACAGTTTAGTGATAATGACTTGTCTATTTGCGAGGTTGGTGTGTTTTTAGGTGAACTCAGATAACGGCAGGAAGTTTTAAATATCACACGTCTGTTAAGTACAGGATAATCGTGTACCGACGTTAAACGCTCTGTGTTGGTGGTTGATTGGAAATATACGGGAAGAAATTCGTTTCTACCTGCTAAGGTATAGATTTTTTTTATTTAAAGCAATTGCGACTTAATGGCGGTTGGATGGTTTTGGATTCAATTCAATTCATAGAGTGTCTTAACACTGGGTTTCTCAGGTTCCCTCTACCTATCCTACGTGCAGAATATAACGTTAACCTAATTAAAAAATAGTAGTTTTGTACGTCTTTGAAGCCACCCTGGGACTTTCAGTCCCGCTTAAAGTCCATCGTTTTAGAGATATATGTATCCATTCGTTTCGACAGTTTTTAAAGTACCTAGGTGATTCCTAAGATTTTTTTTTATGAAACATTGACGCAAAAAATTTCACACCTTGTATTTTCACATAGAATATTCTCCATATCAACTTAATTGCCTTATAATCCGCGTACGTGACGCTTATCTATACGTGTTCGGATTAATTCATAATATTCGTTTCAATGGTGGTTTCATATATACCTATATACTGGCAGGCTCGTAGCTATAGATATAATTTTTATTTGCTTAAATTAACTTAACTTCCCTCTATATCCCTAGCGAGGAAGTCAAAGAGAATGGAAAATATTTACTTTAAATATATAATTAGATAAGATTTTAAAGAGTATCTGTGTATATAAAATGCGTATTTTACTGATTGAGGTACAGACGGAACTACTGGTCTTACAAAGTTGAAATTTGGCATTGAGGTAGGTGTGAGGCAGTGAAAGGGATTAGAGCAGCACTAAGGGGATTTTCAAAGGAACTCTTTTAGGGGGATACCCTTTTAGGTGGCGACAACTGGTTAAACGTAATTAGAGAGTACCTATGTAACTAGTTGTAAATTCTGAATGAGTCAAAATCTATTAATTTTCCTAATAATATTTACCAGATTGTTATTTATTAGCACGAGACTAATCTACTATGTGAAGGGCATCCCCAAAGGGAACCTGGGAATTGACTATTAAGGCATTGTGTGTTGAGTGGCGGAACTCAACGCCGCGAGTAATAAATATTTCTTCGAGCTGAATTCGAATCCATAAACTATACTGCCTCCCCCAACCTCTTCGCCACGAATGACGTCCAATGGAATTTACCATTAAAACAATTAAAAATCAAATTTCCCTTGTATTCGAACCCATGACCATAATTCCTAAGCCGCAACACCCTCTCTTTAATCTAATGCTTGAAGCGTCGCTATAAAATCGTCAGCTTGAGCGTAAAATACGTGACGGTGGAACAATCGGGCATTAGAGCCCATATTAATGGTGGTATCAAATCTGTCATACGGCCCGGCTCTTGATTGATAGCAAAAGTGACAAGTGCAGGCAGCGAGGCGGTGCTTTTAGCCTTTCATATTTTTGTATGGGAACGGTTTTAAAATAGATATATCTATATTTTATTCTAAATGTTAGGGTTATTGAGAAATTTACTTGTTTTTCAGCTTCCCGCTTTATCCCGCGTAAAACAGGTATAGGGAACTTAGTATTAAAAACACTTCCTTACTCACTTTCTTCGTTGTTCATGTTTCGAATAAATGTATTAGTTGGCTTGTATTATATTTATTCTAAGAAAAAAATATTTTAAAATTCTGTTATGGATATTTTAAATTTTAAATACACTTGTATTTGAACTGACATTATAAAAAAAAATTCGAAAAAATATTTTCTCCCTATAGAGATGCTAATAACATAAGTAAGTTGTAACAAGCGTATAAGAATTCTGACGTAGCTTGATGATCACGTATGGCTTAGTGGTCAGAGTGTTTTGAAGGTTTCCAAGAGGCGCAAGTTCAAATTCCGCTACGTTAAAAATTTAAACGTTTCTAAAAAAGTACCTTCACATTTGTTAATATAACATTACTCTTCTATAAAAGAAATCTTTTCGCTATGTAAAATGCTTTCAAAACATAAAACTAGGTACTACTAAGAAGTTCAATTCAATTCATCCTTTTCATTCACTTAGTATTAAATCCAATATTAGGCGAACGTTCGCGACGAGATACACAAAATTATGATTCAATAATTTTGTGTATCTCGTCGCATTCCAATTTCAGTATTGAATGTTTCTAGAATACTAGCTACCTATTTCTAGAAAATATAAGCAAACGTATATTTATGAAGGCTATCGTTGCGCAAGGGCAGTAAGATTTGACTGTCACGCGACGGTTGTGGGTTCGATCGCACTTGATGGAATGAATTATTATTTATTAATATTTTCATTTCTTCGCCCTGGCACCAAGGCAATAAAGCTAGGTGTTGAGTTTTGCTACTCAATACTCAATGCCTCGATAAGTTCGGCGGAAAGTGGGGAACGGAGTGCCTTAACACTAAGTTCCGTCTGCCTACCCTGCGGGATACAGCGTGAAGCTGATTTTGTAACTAGTTAATTTTTGGTAAGAGATATTTCAAAGAAAACTCGTTGAGATAAAGTTTAATATGTGTTCTTTCATCGTTCGATCCCCGCTCGGGATAATGATTATTATATTTAATTGGTTTTCTCGTCCCCGCTCTTGTAGACAAAGCACGGCGTTGAGTTTCACGTCAAAATCTGGAAGAGCGTAGCTATATCAGCTTTCAATCTGTCAATTATCTTATTATTATCTTCTGCCGAATTCTAGGGGCATTGCGTGTTGAGTGGCAGAACTCAACCCAGAGCTAGCAAATGAAAATTATATCGAATCCACAATCGTCGATTTTACAGTCATACCCTTGTGCCAAGCCGCCAGAATAGCCTGGTTATAAATAATAAATTAAAAATATCTTTTCTTTACAGTGCCCCCATTCACGAGGAAGATTTCACCAATGAAATAGCGGATAGCTATTATGAAGTATTGGAGCCGAATTTTTGTGACAAAATCAACGATTGCCCTTTCTCTCTTATGCATTTTATGCTTGCTTTCAATAATGCAAAATAATCTATTTTACCATCCGTTGGAAATGGAGGAAAAGCTAGTTTAAACTTTATTAATGAAACTCTTTAATTGGACTTATCTATAATTCTCTAGTTAATATTATAAAGCTGTTTGTTTTTAACGCTTTAATCTCAGGAACTGTTAGTTTGAATTAAATAATTATTTTTGTGTTAAATGACGTTAGTAGTTTCAATGTAACCTCCTTTTACCAGCGATGAAAGATACTTCAGGCATTTAGAATGTGACATGTGTCATAGGTATATAGTTTTTAGTTAAATCCAAATTACTACGCAATCGAAGCCCTAGATCTAGAGCTAATATTTTTGTATTTATTAATTTAAGAATTCCGATGTTTTGAATACATTGCAGTTGTAACGGTAAATTTAAAAGTATTATTAAAATGTATAAAAATCTTATAAATCAAATTTCTTATTATACCTTTATAGTTTTGTAAATATAAATGAAAGAAATTATATTTGAAGTGTTTTAATGGGAACACAGTGCTTAAACACAAGGTTCCCAAGTACCCCCTGCATACTCTGCTATGTGCAGGATACAATGTGAAGGTATGATAAAGGTATGTATACCCAAATGCTTATTTCTTAACTCTTCCGTCACTGAGTAATTGACAGATATGATAAACTTGACAAAATTTAGCATGCAAAAAACGGAGAATACTAAATAATCGCGCAATCCAAGCGGGCGAAGCCGCGGGTGGGTTGGTACTAACAAAAATAAGAAAAGAAATATTAATTTAAAAGATATATTTTTACGTTGTAACAATTCTTAAGATGAGCTCCAGAATCTTGTAACAAAAGACGTTTGACACATCTTCCTTTCAGTTTTTCAAGAAAAAATATGTCATTTTTTGTTTACGGAAAAATGATACCTATTGAGTGTATAATTATAATTGTTTGCTTCTTAGATATTTAGCTATAAAAAAATGATTTTAGGGTTCATGTTACTTAAACTTTCAAAAGAGTCATCTCGATGATATGATTATTAGTTTTAGACTAATTGAATTTTAGAAGCCTAGATAGATTATCATACTATATCAAAATATTTTTTTAATTATTAAATTTCTAATGCACGTAAAGAACTTTCCTATCTTTAACTCAGACGGAAAGCGGAGAACGAAGTGACTTAACACCAGGTTTTCTTTTTAACCTGATCACCTATTCTGGCTCTCCTTTCACTTCTACTTTAACTTCTCCTTTCACCTGTAAGCAGGTGAAAGGAGAAGTTGGAAAAAAAATTCTACTCTCTCCGACAAAAAATTTAGCTTGCCAGTTATAGAAATATCATATAATTATAATGTTATATAGAAGAACGATCGAAACGAATATTATGAATTAATCCGAACACGTATAGATAAGCGTCACGTACGCGGATTATAAGGCAATTAAGTTGATATGGAGAACATTCCACTTGGAAATAACTTGTGTAGTTCTGAAAGGAAAGGTATTTTAATATCATAAAATAGTTGTAGTTTAAAATATTTTCACTTCCATACAGAATGAAAAAACAGATTTTGTTTTAATTATTTTTATTATTTGTTTTTAGTTTGTATTCAGTATGAAAAAAAAACAAGCTTTCGGTTTTTGCTCTATAGCAGGATGAGGAGAGAGATCTAGCGTCCCTCTCCCATCTCTCTGTCTGTTACTCTCTGTCTCACTTTGTTCGGTCTTTAAGTTAGTTCGTTTTAAGGAAGAATAATACGTAAGTATTGAGCGGTGGAACTCTACGTCGCGAGTAATGGAAACCAATCTATTTCCCCGAGTAGGAATCAACCCCAAATATATATTTGTAATATTAATAAACCTGTATTTCTCTAAATTTATTATATAAGTATATAACCATGCAAAATGTTTTAATTGATGCCAAAAATATATACACACACAATATTCTAAACTAATATAAATATAAAATACATAGTATTGAAATAACTTCCATAATACAACGAAAGTTCGATCGATGGTAACGAGAGAACGCTACAAAAGAAAAATGACCTAATTTTGATATATCACCGCGACATGCTGCCCTGTTTATTATTATAGCGCTGTAAATAGTGCGAGAGTGTATTGGCTCTACACTTTTAGTGTATACACCTATTTTTAGAGTATAACACTTTAAAAATAAAAAAAAAACTTGTTTAATAGAAAAATATGATATACGACAGTGATTTTTAGACTAATCATTCCCTCGAGAGGGATTAAACTTCCAACCACAGTTGTTACAGGCAGACTCTGTTTCATCGTATCATAGGTGGTTTAAGGATAATTTTATTCTTCTTGTAAACATGAAAATAGTTCTGGGCTTGAAGCAAATTTTACATTTTTCTAAGAAATTTACTGAATTTAATGTTTTAAGTGGACAATGCGCACGTCTTGCATGGGCAGTTTCCCTTCTCCAGTTGGGTAGGTACATGACGCAATTTTACATATATTATTAAAATTCACCGCATTGCCTGCTTTTACATAGCTTTAAAATTTTTCTATATTTTGCTAATCTTTACGTTTTTATTTCAAATATAGAGTAGCTAGAGAAAAATATATATCTATATACATATATGTAAATAAACTCATTCCATAGCACGAAGTTGGAATGAATTTTAATTACTTTTAATAACATTGCGAAGTTAAATTTTTCCATGCAACACCCAATGTCTCTAAAATTGAGCGGTACGTAAAAAACGGTTTTAGGTCTTGTTCTCTTTCCACGATCCTATATACGAGATACAAGAAGCTAAAAATTTTACTACTTCTAAAATAAAAATAAAATTGCCCTAAATTCTTTATTCTTAGTAGCATATAAACCTTTAAATATTCAGTTACCATTTATTAGGAGCATTTCTATTTCATTATCGACAGTGTGAAAATTTTACAACCGTTACTCTTGACATAGATTATGCGTTTACTTGTTTAGTATATTATAGTATTCACTATTCACAACTTGTGCCCATTGAATCTTAAAAGTTAAAAATAAAATATAAAAAATGAAGTTCCTTTATTCATTTTTGATAGTTTTCTACTTAATTTTTACGATATCAGCAGAGAGAAATGGTGAAAATAAAAAAGTCTTGTCTAGAAGAAAACGATATGTGGCTTTCCCTGAGGGCTCGAGTTTCTCGGTAAGTTAATGATTTTTTACATTTATATATTTTTGTATTAGCAAAAGTTAGCATCTGATTCTAAACTAGTTTCTACTACTATTGATTATTTTCGTCAAAACTAGTTGAAATTCCATTTATTTCCGTATATTTTTCGACTCAACCTTTAAATCTCATTATTTCCAGTGCGCCGGATGTATGACAGTGGGTGTCATCGGTCAGCCAGCTCCAGCCACATCCCCAGGAACATTTACATTTGGACTGAACTGGGGTATAGCTTACGAATTGCCAAATAACACGGAGACCGCACTCTTTTACCGCCGTAAGAAAATGCCTATAGCTCAACGACGTAATCGGAGAGAACTATATGAAAAATTGGAAATAATTATGGATAAGTATGTTTAATTTGTGCTAATATTATGCTATATATTACAATCTACATTTGGAGAATGATTTGTTAAATTTATTTTCATTTCACTGTATTGTCATTTTACGAAAATTCGGCGGAAAGTAGAGAATGAAGTACTTAATTCTCTGTCTACTCTCCTACATGCGGAATACAGAGTGAAGCTTAATGAAATATGTTGTTTTTCTTATAATAACTGCCAATTTTCACTTCTGATAATATTTAAAACAGGCTAATACTGAACCTAGTTGAATATGACTTTTTGAAATCCGTCTATATAAATTACTATAGCTAATATACGTTATAATAGTACTTTAAAATATAAATATATATAAAAGCATATTTATTTTTCAGTATGGGCTACAATGGTAGACAGTGTATATTAAAAACTCTCTGTGAAACAACTCAACGAATCGTACCTCATGGCGGCAATATTGTGGAAGAAATATTCAGGACTATGTTTACGTAAGTTTCGACACCTTTTAGATTCCCATAGTATCCTATATGTAGGGTACTTTGCCTCGTTACCAGAACGAAGATATGAAAGTATTAAATATTTTATTCCCCAGAGCGGGAATCAAACCCACTATCGTTTAGAGTCGCACGCTTATGTCCCTGCTGCGCAAAAGTCTTGTTATACGATTTTATAATTGAACTTACCTATTTAATCCTACAGTAGGCATTTAACTTTAATCACGAATTATTTGAATATTTTTTAAACTACTATTTTACTGTTTATAACATTTGTCAATTATATATTTCAGCTTGCCCATGTCCAAGGTACTACCATCCGAACCTCTAGAACATACTATTTACGATTCAGCACATCGCCTTGGAGTACTCCTGGAGACATGTGATCAGTTCCAATGTCCTTTATCCCTGGTTGATTTGGCCAAAGGGTACTATAATGCTCCAGCACCAGCCGTCAATACTGCTATGAATCCTTGGGCTTTATTCAGTAGTAGTTTTGGTTAGGATAAAAGAAATGTATTACGAGTGATATTAAAAACTTTTTAATTAAAGTAAATTTTGGACTGAATATTGTTTTATGTGACAGTTTAATATTAAAAAACCTTTTTTTAATCAAATCTTTGATTCAAAATGTATTTTAGTGGTTATAAGGATTTCCCTAATTCATTTCTCGATATAGCAAAGCGCGGCTTTGAGTTCTGCCACTGAACTAGCAATGCCATGATTGCGGTGGAAAATGGAAGAGTGTTTTGACACTAGGTTCCCATTGTCTACCCTGCTGTTGAGGAGAGTGCTTGGTATGTAGCGTGAAGCTAATTTGATTTAATTTAATTTAATTTTAATCTAATTATTACAATATTTTGCTGATAAAGTTATCAAGTGTCTAGTTCATAAGAAAGACCTGAATGAAGCCTGAACTGACTTAGGGTACCTTGACAAGAAAAATAAATTTAATATTAATGTTTTGATCCCAAAGTAGAAAAATTTTTTTGTCAATTTTAGAATAAGTTTTAGAATTTTGTTAAAAAAAAATATTTTCTGCTTTACTATAACTTTAAACATAATAAAAGTAATAAAATAAAACACAACAATTATTATTAACGCATAACATTTAATATTTATAGTTCATATTATAATACATTTCAATATTAGCGTAAGAATGTGTATTCATATAGTACGTGTAGTGCTGAAATAAATTAATTTAACGTTATAAAATGGAACTTATTCATACTTAAAATCTAAAAGTATATATATATTATATTATACTGATTCCTTATACTAATTTCCTTAAAACTACTTTTATTGAGCTATCATCCTAATTATAGGTCTGAGTGCATAAATCTTATCTTATAATATCGTGGCAATATTCGCTTGTATGAACAAATCGAATAAACATATGCCTAGATACGCTAGAACTATTTTTAGTGAATACTGAATTATCGAAGTCTATTATTCTGTAATATAACATTACCTTACAATTATTAAAATAAATTTAGGATTTCGTGTATCTATCTATCAACAATTATGTTTATCTTAATGTGGTGTTCGTTTTGTATGCGCCATTTTCATCGGTCGCACGTTTAATTGAAAATTGTTAGGTTTTAGTATTATTTTTTTATTTAATAAAAAATGTATATTGAAAATGTTAAATTAAATTTCCAGCCATTTTTTTTAATAAGAACGAGAAATATATATAGGAAAAAAATTAAGAATAAAAAGAATAAAATAAGATAAAAATCAATGCATTATTACTGAAACGAATTATTTAATACCTAACAATTTTCATTCAAAAATGCCGTTACTCGTGACTAGAAATGTAACAGAAAAATCTTAAAAACAAATTAAAATCATTATATCTAGTAGTATAGGACATTAATTATATTAATATTAACAATTTAAGACGAAATTTTGAAACATACATTGAACCTTATACTAAACACTTCGCCAATGCGACATATGAAACAAACTCTAACAGGAATACTAACGACAATCATACATATAATATGGCATACAATATAATTGCTTTGGTGTAACTATGTAGAAATGAAGAGAGAGAGGGAGAGTTTGACTAAATAATATATAATACATAGAAACAGGTAATAGAGAAACAAGTAAATAAAGAATATTAAATGTAATCGATAGCTTCAAATACTACACGAACCAAATCTTACTAAATATTTTACTTCAAAGAATATTGCTCCGTTTTAATAAAACATATGTGATTGTGGGTTGGTATCCAATTATTTTTCCTTTTAAAATTTGAAAATTCTTCTGTTCTAGTTGGATAGTAAGATATTGAGCATCTTTGTTTGGCACATAGTTTCATTTAGTCTTCGTAAAGGAATAACGGAGCACCACTTATATAATTTCAGAATTGTTTCCACCGAATCGAATATTTACACTATTATTCGATTATGTAAATTTGTTTGTAGATTTGGTTCTTGTAGCAACTTGACAAACAAACTTGAGCAATAAAAGTAAAATATTCAACATTTATCAACCAAATATTCTTTAACAAAGCCAATGTACAATTTACATACCAATGATACCAAGAAATTATACAGTAGGTTCTTTAAATTACTTCTGTATTTACATCTAATCGTGTTGGAAGCTCAACGCAAATTTCATGTGGTTTTCCTACATTATCAATACAACTTACATCTATTTCCTTATCTAGTATACATATATAACTATAAGAGAAAATTGAAATTTTAATTCAAAGGGAAGCTTCACACAATGGGACAAAGTAAATAAGTATGCCATGCTACTATCAAGTGAATGAAAAAATAATATGAAACTACAACTATTATGGGATTATCTATTTCAGGAGATGTTACATAACATAAATTCCATATTTAATTTTTAAATAAAAATCAGCGATTATCATGGAGGTTGTATAAATTTAATAAAATATGGGAAACCAAATGGAATCTTACGTCACTTTTGGAAGACGTTTGATTAGACACGCAAATACGCCTAATTTACTTACATATTCATAAGTATAGAGTATCATAATGTTATAAAGGTAAACGATAAGACAGTAAATGATAGACGTGCAATAAAATATGATTCCAAAAGTGTAGAAGAAATCGCTATATAAAATTCTAGATTTCGATGAACCTAATTATAAAGCGTTACGGATTATCTGTCAACCATTCAAAAACTAAAGCTTAAATTTACGAGACTAGTGAATGGCATCAAAGTAAATAACAGAAATTACCCAAATCAGAATTATTGCTGACATATTATGTATATACGAGTATTACTTATGGGTAAATAAAAATTAATATTTAATACAACTACGACATATATTCACTACTCGTCTAATTAGCACTAAAGGTACTGTGAAAGGAACGTAGAAAAATAACTTGTCAATTTAATATTATTTAAATTTCTATGTTGATCGGCTATATTTACATGTCAACATTTCGGTTAAGTTGATTCTTAAAATTACTGACAGCCATGTGATAGCTGACTATGAGTTCTTAGTCCCATCACCCGACGTAGACAAATTCGAAGTATGTGTTTGAAACAATTTTAACATTAAAAAAAAAGGAAACGGTGACGTCCTACCTAAGCAAACTGGTCTTGTTGTTCTGTAAGAATTAATAAATTAATTGGATAAAGAAAATTTGGTTTATTATTAAATTATACTATGATAATTTTGACCAATTAGGACGTCTAAAATGAAAATTAAAATAGACGATTTAATATTCACTTTAATACCAAAAACTAAAATGTAAAATTTAATTATAATTGACACTAGATTATTTATTAAGGAAATTTAAACAACAAATTTGTCTGACATCGCGCTCTCGGACCGACTCATTCGTCGACTAACTCTAATAAACATTGAGAAGCTAAAACACCACTTACAATATTAATTAATTTATGAGTATCATAAATCTTACATACAATGACTAGCGGTATTATTGTTAAATTTATTATTTACCTATCTACCATCAGATACAAGACGACTACTTTCACTTACCCGTTTATCACCCGAAACATGCATATACAGACGTAATCTATGTATTATAACGACCTTCCAACAACGAAAGCACAGACAAACATAACAGGGAACAAAGAAAGATAGACTTACAAAAGTGTCTTTTAGACGAGAACAACAAGGATACAACCAAAGTTAATCACAGAAAATGTCTAATACCCTTGAGCTAAGATTACTTATTAAATAATATAATTAAAAGGTGGTTTGAAATTTGAGATCCATCCTAAAACTTCATAGTGACCAGAACATCTTTCGCACTAAACAATTAGGGATAATAATTAATCGTTGTATTGGCTTAGCTCATCCAGTTTCAACAAACCTAAGGGCCTATGCTAGATTTTTACACTCATATTATTTAATTTAAACTTTTGACTTTACGACTTTCCAATTTTTTCCAAATTGCGAATTGATTTGACGTGGTACCAATTTTTAGGTAAACAAAGAGTTATTTACATTGTCACTCGCGTTTGTCTATAACATTTCCATCATCTATCATCCACTGTACTTAATCACGACAACACTCGTCTCTAAATATATTAGCCTATGGTGTTTCTTTAGAAAATCTATCTATTATAATATTTTTTGCAGTCATATAAAAATAACAACAGACCGTTTATTTTCTAGCAAATATCTACAATAAAAATCAGATAATTACTGAATAGTGTGGGAAGCCAGTGGTCTTAACTAATCATTTTATTGATATTATTATTACTAATTTTGGTGTGTGTTTCGGTGCGTGCAATAGCACATTCCTACTGAATTTATTTGTGATATTTATCTTATTAGAACATTATTTTTACTATAATTATTTATATTGAACAATTCCTTCCAAAAATTCCTTTGAAGTTAAAATTCGGCACGTTTCGGCCAAAATCACGGTTTTAGTTGCAGTCAATACCGTTTTAGATAAGAAAACTCCATCTCTTTGTGCCGTATCTTCGAAACATAGCGTACTTTTGCGCTTACTAAAATTTCCACATCCAGAGTTGCTTATTAAAATGAGAGTGACTTATGACTGAGCTAATTTTATTTACTTCTTTCAACCTTTAGCGAGCGTTCTGTACAGATGCTTACGAGTAAGCACCGTAGGTACCTCCCGTACATCTAACTCATTTTTACGTATTCTCTAATCTACTCTAGCCGTATGCATTATTGGCACAAACAGCTATACACATTCAATAACACTTATAAATATTAAGACAAATCACACCAAACAGTTTGAATAATTTTACTATAACCATCCCTGTTTTCCTAACTGCTCGCTGTTGGATTTATTAAAATATAAATAATATCAGAGTTAACTAGGTAATCATTATCTAATTAATCATTATTATGATTTACTTTGACATATCAATTACGCGGCTCGAAATATTTTTTTTTTATATTACGACGAAAGGCTACATTACCCTACGTAATGGGTTGATGTTATATATATGTAAGTAATGTTACATACATTAAGGTAAATGTATCAAATGATTTTGAAAATACAACCTACCTAGTAATATGAACGTGAATAAACGAAAAGATATCTAATATAGATTCTAATCTAAGACCAAACAAACGTTAGGCTATCTAAACGTTTCTAGCTCCACCAACCTCAACAGTGAATTTAATTTCTAAGACGAGTGGTTAAGTGCCGAAAAGTGAGAAAAAGATTGTATAAACAGTGAAATAGTGAGAATAAAACAAGGAGAAGAAATTTGTGTACTAATTTTACCCTGTACGCTAGGATTAATGAAACACGGCACATTGTTTAGTGAATAACTAAATAGCACTAAGTCTTCACAGATGTATCGAAATCGAAATAACTCTCAGTCGTTGCTTTATAGGGCAAGCAGTAGATGTTAAAGAATGAACAAGCTTACTTAAAATAATTTGATCGACAGCGTTTACAAATTTTAATAGCAAAATTTGACCTTTAGATCGAAACTATGACGCAGCTGGCTGTATTTGGCACTTTTTAAAAAACCGTAACTAAACAACTTATCAAACTATCTAAGAATATCGAATTTTATAAAAAATTTAATTACAATTGGCAGTCAATTGTTTTTTTTTATAAATATATCTAACCAAATAATATTTATTATATCACTCGCATCGTGACATTACAACTATTTGGCGTAATATAAACGAGTACTCATCATCGCTGATGCTTCACTTATACAATTATATCTACAATCTTAATTGATTAGCTACTGTGAATTACGAATTCATTAGTATTAAGTACCGATATTGTCCTTATGATTTTTACGCGAGTACGTAGTTTATAAAATACTAAATGTATATTTTATACTTAGACTCATCAGTTTATACTAGTACGTCGTCTACAACGTCCAACGCTCATCGAGGACGTTACAAGAACTGCACCGTTACCAGTACCTCTGAGTATTCATATACGTTAAAGTGAAAATTATTTCTTTACAATCTAATTATATCAATAAATTGAGCTCGATTTATTCGAATTAAATCTTATATAATGGTACCATTTAACTATTATTTTCGATATCACCGGAAAGCAACATAACCCAACGCGACACTTCATTCTTACTAATGTGAACTATATGTTTGTGCGCTCGTATCAAATAACAATTACAAAAGAATAATATCTAAACAAGAAATAAATTACTCATTATACATATATATATGTTTAAAAAGTATATATGTTCAATTGTCGGCGATTCAAATATAAAAACTCTGACGTCACGCGTCAACACAAAACGATCATACATTGAGGTTATTCCGTTCTCAGTTTGAATATCGACGGACACAGTCCAATACAGTCAATTAGTTTGTATATATAAAAAGACGGCTTTTTGACACGCTAGCGGCGTGATAACGTCCCGCGGCGCATCTAGCGCTTGGCACCACACTGAGCACAAAACACGTTCTCGCCTCACTGTTCCCATCTGGGAGCTTTACATGGATCATCCGTGCCACCACATCACGATCAGCTCCCAGAACGTCTTCGGCGGCGAGTGGCCGAAGACGTAAGACGAATTTCAGAGACCCGGGTCGCCTTCTGAGCCCATTTTGAGCAATTCCAATTTCTTTTTGGCAATTTTTGAGTACAGGATGTCGATCGGCTTCGCGTTGTCGTAAAACGTCGGCGCCCTAAATATAATCATAGCGGTGCCGAGTATGCAAGCTATCGTGAAAGCGAACAAGAAAATTCTGTCTAGCACCATAGCTACGTACTTCCAGTCGTCTTCCACCTGAAAAATAATAAATTGTGTTTATCATAAATTAAAATTGTTAATTTTAAATATTGCGAATGTATAACTTACGCTTTCAAATTTATCCTTATTCTTAACGTGCTGTGCGATGAACCTTGATCCTTCTATGGTTTTTTCCATCTCTCTTACGTAGGGTTTTTCGAGAGATGGACTGCCATCGTCAAGGTCCAAACGACATGGGGATCCTGGTGGAGGAGAGAAAAGTTCGTCATCACCACCTGGAGGAGGCGGGGGTGATGGAGGCATGCCAGGCAACTCATATTCCTCGCAACCCCACTCTTTGAACTTGCCGTCCATTTCGTCACCGCCAAAAACATCCGTAAGCACCTAAAATATATCAAAAATCAGTTTTACAAATATAAAATAACGTTGATAAACAATCAATATATAATAATATTTGACATAAAAATCATTATTTAATGATTATTTACGTCAAAGAAAGACACCGGCTGTTCCTAAAATACTTCATGATTAAAACGTCAGTCCGCATTGTGTGGGATCGGTGTATCGACGTAGCTTAAGCCGGCGTACAATTAGGTTGGAGTGGAGGTTTCGGTTTCGGGCCACGTCTGCCGGCTCGTATATCGCGATCCGTCCGCAGCCACCAGAGAAACATAAATAACGGGGGCCGCGCGCGCTCGTTAAGCCCTCCGGCATTGAGTAATAAAGGAAAATCGAAATGGAATGAAATTGGGCTGGAAGCGATATTTTCGCGATACACACGAAACACAATGGATTTAGAATATTGTTGAAAGGAGTGTTTCCCAGAAGAGGCCTACGACTAAGGACAATTAAAATGATTATTGTTGAGGGCTTTCGCTTAGCTGTGAGAGGGCTGTTTGTGTTGAATATATTTCGGTACAAAATATTTTTATAGCAGGCAACTCAATTATAAAAGGTGTGTTTGAATAACTTTGTATTTTTTGATTTTTAAATAATTTAATCATAGCTGTTGTTGGTGTTATGCAAGTATACCGTTAGTCTCGTAAGCGTTTTTTTAAGTTTAGCATAATTGATTTCTCTTACCTCGGTCGGCTTATCATTTTCATCGTCATCAGGCGGTTTTTCCGGCCTTTGTATACATAATATTCGGGGTAAAAATTCTATAAAGAATTTTCGTACCCAAGGAGCCATATGATGTGTAACTGGAGACCTAAAATTTACATTTAGCACCACAATTGTGACTACTACTGATAATGTGACTAGCATCATAGTAAATAATAAATATTTTCCTAGCAAGGGAACGGTGAGGGACGTCGGAGGAATAATTTCTGCTAACAATAAGAAGAACACGGTCAGAGAGAGTAGAATAGATATACAGAGTGAAATCTTTTCACCCGAATCTGATGGTAGGTAGAAGACAAGCACTGATAAAAATGAAATTCCAACACAAGGAATGATAAGATTGACCGTGTAGAAGAGAGTCTTCCTTCTAAGAGTGAGGTTGAAAATAATATCTGGATAAGGTTCTTCACAGCACGAGTAGAATTTTTCATTTCTAGTGGCCGGCACCCGCATGATGTCCCATTCAACCGAAATATAGTATTCCGAAAGATCGATGCCCATCGCTATATTGTCAGAGTCTGGCGTTTGCTTCAAATGCCTCAAATCCACCTACAAAAATAATAAATTTCAATAGATATTAACGAAATTTACTATAATATAAGACTATTAAATTTAATTTTAAATTGATATATACTCTTTAGTATATAACATTATCTATAATCTATTTCGTTACCGAAAAATCAAAAAAAAATACTAAAAGTAAATATTCTTATATGGGTAAAAACTAGCAGTGACGAATATGGTTCCTCTATTTACAAGAAAATCGGAACAGAGCAGATTTATTGGCTTCCTCAGTTTGATATAGATAGATGCCCAATATAGATAGATGTCCTTTCAGAAGCCTATCTCTAAAGTCCATTCCGAACTTTTTATAATATCCTGCCTTTCATTGCCCAACATATCTCATCGCTCGTATCGTGTGGTATTATTTATGAAGCAGAAATAGATTATCCTTTTAGCTCATGCGTATTAGGGTAAAAGTTCTTAATATAAGTTTTTCGGATATCTTTGGATAAAATATCATTAAAAAGTATTCTCATAATCCGTATCCGTAATAATCAAGAATTCTCATAATTGTTGAAAATATTACAATACAAATAGAGTTCAAGAAAATGAATATAAAAGTACCTACTTATTTAGGATATTTTAAACATTAATTTTTATCACTTACCGTATAACCATCATAGCTCCAAGAACCAAATTTCATGAAGCAAGTCTGTTCATCGAAAGGGAAGTACTCGACGTCAATCTCACAAAAGGACTTGTAAATGGCAGGCGGTTTCCATACAACTTTGCCGTCGTGGTGCAAGATGGCCTTAGTCATAATAGTCACCTCGTAGTTACCATCCGCACTGTAACATAATAAACAGTTATCTTACAAGCCAAATTACTTGGCTCTACTTCAACAATGTATTGTATCGGATAATATATACCCATACATTGTTCATGTGCTACAAGACTAAATTTAAAAGATGAGCTACGATAACTATGAATACGTAAGTTGAAAATGTTATTGTCATTGAAATTTTAAGTGTTTGAAGCAATATAAATTCGTTTGTTTTTTTACATTCAAATTAAGAATTATAATCTTTTGGTAATCGTAAATTGTGTAACTCTTATAATTACAACTATTATTATGTTGAAAAAATAGATATTTATTCCTTTCCTATTAAGACACGTTGCATCCCGCACGCAGCAGGGTAGACAAAGGGAAGCTGGGAATCCAGTGTTAAAACATACTATGAAGACACTTCCGTACCCTAATTTTCACCAAATTCTGGAGACATTACGTGTGGACTAACGGAACTCAACGCAGTACTTTGTCTCGTTACCAGAGCGATGAAATGAAAATATTAATAAACTAATTTCCTTGGGTGGTAACTGAATCCGTAACTCGCCTTTACGATATCACGCTTCTGTCCCTGCGCCATGATGGCCAACTGACCTCATTACATAACCAGCATTACATAAATACATCAATTTAATTCACCAGATCAGAACCATAGAACAACATTAATTTACATCTTGTTTGTTGATCTTATCTAGTAGCCCTTTTGTACAAACAGCGATTGTGCGATCTACTGAGTAATTATCAATTAAAACGGTATCCAAAGCTGGTTATTTGCGGGATGAATGTTATCTTAAATACAAACGTCCACCAATGGAAATCGATGAGGAGACATGCTGTAGGTGGATTCACCGTCCACAACCGCAAATAGCTTGCCGGGCTCGTGAGTACATGGTTCAAAGTGATACATTGGCATTATATATTGTGTTCCCACTAAGCTTCGAGTCGACGTTCTCGTAAGAAGACAAATCAGATGCTATAAAACTTGCAATTGCAGCTAAGTAATACTTTACGTTTGAGAATAATGGTGATTGTGTTGATGTTTTTGTTGTTGTTTGCCTTTCTTGTTTGTGTTTTTGAAAAAGTTGAAAATGTTATTTTTTAAAATTGTTTACCAATTTCCAGAAGTCGAATAAGATTAATTAGTACAAACAAAACTAAATTATCATTGTTAAAGTTAAATCTTAAAAGACAACAGAAGAACGCTCCACCACCTTAAAATCAGTTTAAGTTAAAATTAAGCTGTCAATTTGGTTACAAGAAAACACTTCATTCAAAGACATTGACTGACTTAAGCAAATTTTGTTGTCGGCGCCCTTAAAAGCGTTGTCGCAGCCAAGTTTCACATCCGTTAAAATTACGTCATAAAATATGGCCCGCGTTGTCTTCCATTATGCTAACGTAGCGCCATTAAAAATAAAGTTTACAGAGAATATTCGCGAGAGCTTTTAGGATAGTCACAGGTGCATTAAAGAGTATACTCTATTCGCTTAAATTTAAAAATATGACCTTCAAGTCTCATAATACTGTGCGTTTGCCTGATGTACTATATAATATACTAAGAATAACTAAGTTTTAAATGTGATTATTAAAATTAATGATGATTTCAAGGATTATTGATAGTTTTAATAATATTTCGTTACAGTAAAAACTGCTTTCATTATTATTATACTAGCTTGTATTATCTCATTGTTAGTTATCCTCTCTCTAGGTACATAAACACATTTTTTTTTAATTATTTCAATATAGATAAAACAAATATTATAATTTTTCATATTCAAAATATACAGCTTCACGCTCTATACCGTATATAGCAGAGTAAGCAAAGGGAACCTAGTGTTAAGCCACTCCGTTCCCACTTTCCGCCGGATTTTCAAAGTATTACGTGATGACTGATTATTTTCATATTTATTTCAAAAATTAATAGGAAAATAATATACAAATAACACTTAAAAATATCTATAAATATTCTGTCACTCAACACATTATCGTAAAACCTATCATATTTGAAGCCTTTTCCCACATTAAGATCGACCTATTAAGAACACGGACGTCTCGGAGACAGTAATAAAGTTTCTTCGAAGTAATATTGGAGAAATTTATTTTATTCACGCGTACCAGAGAAAATGCTTATTGATATTTCGATACGTTCACCATTTGACATGAGGAATGAAAGAAGGGTGGTGCGAAAAGAATATTTTACGAATGCGTGCACAATAATTATTATATGGTAGAAAGACAAGTATGGAGGGTAAACGTCCAATTTTTTTTTCATCTTTGTTGAATTAGTATTGGAAATATTTGGATCTAAAAATACAAACGTATACTAACGTATTTACTATCTATACTGTCTTTACAAAAGTACCTTTTGGTTAAATGCCAATGCCTTAAAAAGTCAGACTGCTGCTACGTACCCTGCTATATAAGGAATACAGCGTGTATCTTTTATTTGTTATAAAAAATATTCTATTCTATATTTTCCTCTAATGAGAATCGAAGTCACTACATCCGACTGCTAGAGCCTACATTATATTCAACATTTCACTATAAAAACAATCAATATTATCTTTCTTTTGAGCAACAATAGTCTTACGCACGGCCGGTCGTGAACCTGGCCGCACTTGAACAAACAAGCTTGTTCCGTTCCCGACTCCAGCATACGTTTCAATTGCTATTGTGGATTGCATTAATGTTTGTTCAGTACGTTTGTACGTTCATATCTGTTGTTGTTGATAATAATCAGTTATAGATAAAGCTAATCAGATTTGCTTCAATAAGCTATAATAATACAAGTTGTAAATCTAAATAATAATGTACAAGATGTACTAAAAAAACTGTTTTATTTTATTAAAGTCAAAGTCAGCTTCGCGCTGTATCCCGCACACAGTAGGGTAGGCAGAGGGAACTAAGTGATAAGACACTCCGTGTCTCCGTTATATACTTCTACATAATACAGAAATATTATCTGCAATATAATAAAATTTATTGCAATTTATAGCAACTATATCGCTCTGGGTAATTGCTTTATTAAAACAATTTAAAAATATTAATGGCGCAATTTCGATCCAAACGGGAATTGAACCCACTAGTCACAAGCGCCACGAGGAACATTCTTACTATATCTATTAAAATTCTAAGACTTACAAGAGACCCCAAAGCTAACAATATTATAGACTCGTGAAAACCTATTGTGACAGATCCCTTTGTTTGCTCAAAAGCAGAGTAGACCACTAACTCTTCAATTTTCTTCACAATTACGTTTAAAAGAACCGTCTGTTCTCTGTTGTCTAATGCGATTTAGTTAGTGTTTATTCTACCGTACCTAATGCTACCTTGATGCTATTTAGATTAAGGCCTGCACTTATCGTGCCTTCCGCCTGGCCAACTTCAGGCAATTCTCTTTGGTGTTGCCACGTTTAAAATTCAACCCTATTTGGAGGATTTAAACGTTTTGCTGCTTTGTAAAGTTGGTATGTAGTGGTAATGCATGATATAAATGTGGTGAGTAGCTTTTGTTATAGACGATCAGTTTTTTTAAAAATATTTTCAAAGTAATCAATCGAGGCCAGAAGCTCAGTCACAAGTGTGTGGCTATAACGCGACTGGTTGTTGGTTCAATCCCCATTTGAGGAAAATGGAATATTTTTAAATTTCACATCAGTTCTGCCACTTAATATGCTATGCCCACAAAATTCGGGGGAAAATGGGGAACGTAGTGTCCCAAAAGACAAAAGGTTCCCTCTGCCTGCCCTGTTGTGTGCGCGATACAGCGTGAAGCTAATTTATTTATTTCTATAAAATAAAATGAAACTGTTACAAAATAATTATTAATGAAATGCCAAAAGAAAATTTAATAAAAATGTTAAAAACAAAATTGCTTGACAAGTGAAAAGAGGATAACTCTAAGTTTCGTTGGCTGAAGGGGAGAGAAGCTTTTAGTTGTTGTCGTGGTTTAGAGCCCCCGATAAAGTCGACTCATCCTGATAATGCAAAATAATGGCAGCCGTCCGAGAAAATAAGGAGATAAGGGGACCACCAAATAAAATCACATTTTATTGACGAAGTTTGTGTTCATTGAAAGAAATGGGACAAGTAAAAGTTGAACTAGGAGAAGGCTTCTAGAAGTTTCTTTACTGTCAATAATTCCTAGTTATACTAAACAAGACAATTGTTAGCTTAAATTTTTAAGTTTATTCTCATTGTATTCTAAAAGTGTTAGATTATCCTCATTAATTTGTTTAAACTACTTTCTGAAAAATCGGCTTTTTCACCACTCAGAATGACTTCGGAATTTGGCGGAAAGTGGAGAACGCAACGGACAGAACGAAAGTGTCCTAATGAGAACAGAGTTTCTTAGGATTAGACTTGCAGGTTCCCTCTACCTACCCTGCTATATGTTGGATAATGGAACGTGAAAAAAAAAGTAGCTGACTTAAATCAAATTATTAAATTTATATTTACTTGTTGTACAGCACGATATCCGGTAGCCATATATGTTCGGAAGGTACGTGCAGGGTTTCCACGCCGCCATAGTCGTCGGGGTTCCATTTCAGCTTGTAGTCGTTCCACTCCTGTATACAAAGCATAAAGTCAGAAATGAAAGTGCTTCTTTAAATGATATTAATATAGTTGTAATATAAATATTATATATACGTATAATTTGGTGAAAATAATATAAAAGACATTTACATAGAACCTCTAAGAATACAGCTTCATGTTATTCATAAATGGAGGAAATTCCTAAAGTACGAACGGAACGCTTTGACACTGCAGTCTTCAAACGCACAGTGAGAGAATGGAACTCATTGTCGGCGTCTGTATATAGCATCACCGCATCAATGCTTAACATCAGGCTTGGTATGGTCAAACGCATTTCAGTATATAAGAAAATGTGTTCTTGTATACTTTTAACACAATAAGTATAAATAAAAAGTGTCAGTCTGCAATTACAAAATAATCGTGTTTTTCCAAATGCATATAGTTATTTATATATTACCAAAAAACAAGCAAACTTGTAAGTTTTTGTCGGTCTTTCTGTTTATCCGGGTAAATCTCTGGAACGGCTGAACCGATTTTTATGGAGCTAGCACTGACTGATAGAGGTGGTTGTGGAGCAACAATATAAACTTTATATCTCTGAAAACCCGCTCGGGGCTTATGCAGGAAATCTGATATTTGTCAAGCGCGCGTACTAGGTACTACTAGTATCAATAGGTTTCCCCTCGCCTACTCAGCTATATCTGAGATACAATGTGATGTTGCAAAAAAAGAAGAGAATTATATATTCTATATAAATAAATTAAAAGTATCAGCTAACCTAAAAACTTCCATCTCATTTACATACACAGGAAGTTTATCAGCCACAACCGAAGCATTTAAGCTCGAATGTCCTAAAGCCACATTCGTATATTTAAAAAGCGTTCTTAAAAGAGTTTTCGCTGGGGCCCAAATAAATCCGGTCTGTTGGCTTAGAGCCGTTAGCGTCGGAAATTGCGGGGCCTTATTAGATTCCGGCTCCGGGCGTCAATTGGGCTGGATGTAGGTGAAAATGGACTTGACTATTTTTTCTCTTGTAACCGTTTGGAATCTCTTGAACTATTTATATCTGTTTGATCTTTACTCTCTTTTTAAGTAAAAGTAAAATGTATTATTTTTGTAATTTATGTTAAGGAATTAAAATCGGCGGAAATTAGGGGACAGAAGTGTCTTAATGGGAACGGAGTGTCTTAACAGTGGGTTTCCAGATTTTCTCTGTTTACCCTGCTGTGTGACAATTACTGTCATGTAAAAAAATGCCTAATAATTCTCCTTTAAACTGTGGAATTGTCCACAAATCAATGGTGCCTATTCAATATAGAATTTTTCAGCATTCTAAAACTGATCAAAAACAAACAACGTAATTAGCCCATTACAAGTAAAACGAATTCAGAGCGGTGCTCCTTAAAACACAACTGAATAGCTGCTTCATCATGAAACTCAATTATTATTTTGGCTAGCTTTGTACGTTAAATGAAATTACTGTTGGCAAAACTCAATTTAAATTTGACGACATAGCCTTAATTCGGGGGCGTCTTTGTAAATAACCACGTAGGTATGGCATAATGATAGATATATAATTGAATTACGCGCTCGATGTGGGTTTTAGTATTGTAATCCTGGTGTTACATATCGGTTGTGATGTAGAACGTGGTAAGGAATTTGTTAAAGACCACATGCCGTTTGAATGTGGTAGTAGGTACTTGTAACGCTATATAAATTGCTAGATAAATGTATCAAATAGGAAGGATGAAGATAAAAAAGAAATAAAAATAAAATCTAAGTTTATTATAATTGTATTTTTAATGTTTTGAAAAAAAGGACAACGGAGATGATGGAACATCTAGTGGTAAATGGTGATCTTTAAATAAATATCTACAATAGGTGAGTAACTCATAAACTACAAATTTTACTTTCAAAATAATTTCACATTAATATGTAAGTTATTGATTAAAAAGCAGTCTAAAAACGAAAACACTAGTTTAACCGTATATAACTTAGTACAAACTCTAGGCCCAAATATCTTCTAACTAAACAATATTTAAATAAAATAAAAACAAAACAAAACTTAACCCAAAAATACATTTTAATAAGCAAAAGAAACAAAAAGAAATATAAATATTCACTCATGAAGGACGAAGCGAAAAATCCTTTTATAAAGCCGGAACATTAGCTGGAGTAACGCACAAAGTTTGTCCAAAGTGTTGTTACGCTGTTCTCAAAAACAATTCCTACTATGAGACAAAGTAACGAAATAACATCGGATACGAATAAAACGCCAAATATAATCAAAGCTAGAGCTATCTAGAAACCATCGTCTCATGGTGTGACTGTAAACGCGCCGATTATGGGTTCTATTCCCATTTGATGGAATGAAATATTGAATATTATTATTTCTTCGCTCAGCAAAACGTAGTATTGAATTTCCAAACCTAACAAGCTATGCCTCATAAATTCAACGGAAAGAGTCTGAACAATACGTTCCCAGGTTCCCTCTATCTACCCTGCTACAGGGTGAATATACAAAAATAATTATAATCAAAGCCAAAACAAACGGGCAACAAATGTTGTTTGCTAAAACAAAAAAATGTTCCAAAGTTAGCTGCCGGCGACTCGCAAGAATTTTTAGAAGAATGCGTTTGAAACGAGCTGAACTCGTACTTCGTAAATGATTAAAACATTTCATTGTTTGCTTCGTTAGGTATGCTTTTTAATTTTAGTAAAGTTTTGCGAGAAATATTCTAAGATCGTTTTTTGTTAGAGAAGATTATCTCGATTGCGAACTTATATGAATAAAGTCTTTGAAATATGAGAATACCTTTTTACACCTTTAAAATTTAGTTTATTGAGTGAAAGAAATGGGATTTAAAAGCGTTAGATAGATTTACAGGAGGCAAAGGACTTACAAGATAGGTGTCAAAAGGCGAATATACCACAATGTACATAATTATATTGATATAATTGATTTAAGTTCACCATTTCGAAATAAAATTGTCATTGAAATTGTTTTGATTTTCTGTTTCTCTCCTTAAAATTAAAACTAATTTAGAATATACGCCAGGGAATATAATAAAACATAAACAGACGCCGTCAATCACCAGGTCACCAAAAATTATATCCCACATCCTTCACCAAAAATATTCTCAGCTTAGAGAAAATTGAAGAAAACATCAAAAGATCGCTGTCAACTAAGTTCATATAAAATTCAATATCGACAGACCTACTTATAAAAAGTTCACTAACGCTGTATCACGTAGGGACTAGGGGTGAGCGTCCAACTTTCCCGTGGTACAAATTCCAAGATCTCCATCTCCATCCATATATGAGTACGATAGGAAGGGCTTGCCCCTTTCATATCATAAATCATTGGGGACTTAACTTGCAGTTAACAGGTTTTTGAGTAACGACGTGCGAAGAGATAACTGTTACGATATACCGTATATGAGTCGTGGTACTAGAAATTAAAATATATATAGGTACTATGATATTAGATAAACGTTGTCTTTGTTCCTCAGTCTCTTATACAAAAAAATAATATTCCTATAAGTAAAAAAAAAAAAAATATTACAAATATAGCATCTTTATATCAATTTATCTAATACTGATAATTAATTTTAAATAATTTATTTTACATAAAATAGTGTAAACTTCACATCTAGAATAAAATGTAGATACTAAAATTAATAGGTTATGTCCAACAGACAACCAGTAAAAGTGCAGGTCTTAGGAAAATACAGTAAGCAGCAAAAACCATTAACAGACAGATGGATTAAGAATATTGTTTTAAATAGTACTTTCAGGCTACGCTTAAAAACATCTACTAATGGAGATTGTCTAACTTCATCTAACAGCGTATTCTAGGGTCTCACTGTTTTGACAGTAAAAGAGTCTCTGTAGCATTTAATACAGCATAAATATGTAGGAGATTTTGATAAACGAAGGTGACAAGAGTGGAGAGAGTTGACCCCAAGAACTTAAGTCATTATTTGAGGAACGAATGAGTAATAGAATGGTGAAGGATTTTGTAAAGAAGAGTGAGAGAGTGTAAGTGTCTTTATAATTTACATATTTAAAGTTAATTTAACCATAAAATTACCATATGAATTTTTAATACGAAATACATTAATATTTGTCGTACTTCGCCTTTGTTTTCGTATGTTATCATCTTGACACACCCTCTAAATCACGTCTCAACACTATCGCAGGACAAGTTTCCGACCAGCATATAAGTTGTTGTCGTCATAATAAAAATGTTATGATCGCGGAGCCCTACTTTATGATTTATTTATTCAGCCTTCTTTAGTTGAAGAATCTGCAGAATATATCTTTTTTGTAATAAAATGGTAATCCAATACATAAGGCAACTGAAAAGGTAAAAACAAACCAAAGTTTTCATCCCAAAAGGGAAAAACACGACGAAAATTATACTCGACTTCAACTAAATTCAAAGTACACTTACGGATAATACTTGTAAAGTAAATACTCAAGTTTATGGAATCACTTAAATATTGTACTGAACAAGCTAAATAAGTAAATGTATTCATAGGTTTGGTAATTTTATATATTTTTTTATTAAATATTGATACATTTTTTTTATTTTGTCTTATCATTTGTGGCCAGTCGTAGTGCCCCCTACACTACGACTGGCCTACAAGCGTGTGACTGAAAATGCGACAGGTAGTTGCTTCGATTCTCACTCGAGGAAATAAAAATAACTCCACAAGCAAAGTCTTCTCAAAGAAAAGTGGGAAGAGTTTAAATGAAATCGGAGTATCTTAACACTAGGTTTCCAGGTATCCTGTGCCTACCCTGCTATGTGTACAGTGGGAAGCTTAAACACATTTGTTGGCTATCCTTGTGATGACCACAGTAAATATGACAATTACTTCTTTCTTCACCTTTTGGACCTTATATTGCTTCGATTACATATTTTTCTTGCCGGGTGTGAAATAAGTTTAATCAGACTAGAGAAATATTGACAAAATAAACCATTGTACTCGAACCTACAAGCACCAAACCAGCACCGATCCCACTCTTCCATAAATTAAGGATATAGGAATAATTTGTAATTTATTTTCTTTAATAACCTTAAAGGAAATAAATTACAAATTTTCCAAATCCCCTCCTTAAAAATAGTATCCGCTACCATTTAACATTTATATGTGACAAAAGCTTTCAAAGATTTCTTTCTCCAGCAGAACAAAGGCAGTAAACGGACGCGTACAAAGACTATTAGTCACGTTAGAAGTTGACAAGCGCTGAGAGAAAGGACGTCTTCTTTCTACGTCGATTCCCGAATGGCCACTATCATTTGTTCAGGACGTGACTTGACGAAGTGATTCATATTCACGTTGGGTTTTTGGAATTTTGGACTGGTGGTGGAGGAGGGTTAAACTGCAAATTGCACTACTTTGCTGGCAGGTGAAAATGGGTATTCTTAAATTTGTTTAATATTTTTCGTATTAAAAATCAGGTATCCCGCAGAAATATCGATCCCGCGGAACTTTTGGGCTAAATAACTGCTCCGTAAACTCCTCTACCTTTTAGTGAAAGTCTCATTAAATGGATTTAGCTTTTTAGAAGATTAGCCCGGATAAACAGAAACACAGACACATTTTAAAATTGTTTTTTTAATTATATTTGTGTATTTTAGAAATGAAAAAACACGATTATTTTATTAAATTACGTACTGACACTTCAATTTTATTTATATGTACATACACATATGTAATAGTTTAAGTAGAAACGAAATATTCTAGTAGAGTTATTAAATTTAAGTAATCTCTTTCACTTTTACCACAAAAAGGCAAAATAAAATATCTTTATAATTTTGTAAAACTAAAATGTTGCTAATTACTTACCTGTTCCACCCACACATTCGTTGTCATGATTTGATTCTTAAGATTCTGTAAAGAAGAAAATTTAATTGGTTAGTATGTAATCCTATAGAAATATAGTATTTAGATTTTTATATTATAGTGGCACAGTGGAATGTTTAACTGTAATAGTTATGGGTTCGACGCCAGCTGAAGAATTATATTTAAACAATTTCCGTTATTGCTCTGGTAAAATAGAATAAGATGCTTAGTTCCACCAACCAAAAACCCACCCAGTTTCATGTAATGTTAGCATCTTAGCTATTTAGAAAAGATAGGTATTTAAATAGATAGAAAAGATAAGGAATCTTTTTAGATTAGTCCAAATCTGGTAGATAAGAACATACTATGGTGACAATTGTCGACGATAGATAAAATTACTGCAGTTACCATATAACTTTGGCTGCAGGTTTCTCGTTCTCTAGGGAATTATCAAGCTGCTACGTGCTTCTCGTTTCTTAGACGAAAACTATGTTTTTGAAAATTAAGATCTTCCTAGAAACATCTAGGAATATAAAAGATTATAATATTTAGATCTTCTATTGTTATTATATTATTTTTTTTACTTCTACAAATATAATATAAACATAAATATTACATAAAATCAGCACATCAACATAACAAATTCAAACCATACGAATCCATTAAGCTAAGCCAGTATAAGATCATATCGACATAAGGAAGCATTAAAAAATCCAATTGGAAATAAGGAGAGAGGTATTCCAACCACTTTCCCTACAATACCAATTTAATAAAAATCAGACCGGCAAGGCGGCGAGGCAAGGCGGGGCTGGAATGCAATTTTACCAGATCCGAAGTGTGAAGACTTTGGTGAAATTAAAGTTAAAGGAATTCGTGAGTTTCTTAGCGAGTTCGAAGTACTTTTGGTACTGAGTAATGGTCGAAATAGTATTTTGTTTTGTTCAATTGTTGGTGAAATTGGCTTTGGTTTTAGTTGTTTAGAAGGATTCTTTTTGGGTTTTTTAAAATTTATATATAGATTAAGAAGGAATTAAGTCACATAGATCGCTTTTCCCGCATCTGGAAAAGTATAAGTATGATTTGTAAGTAAATTCTTTGTTAACGTTTCTCTCTTTAAATTGTACAAAAAGAATACCGTCTTCATAGCATAGTCTTCATACTATAATAGCGACGGACTCCCACATTACCGACTTTTATTTTTTTTTTACATTTTTGAGGGATATATCGTTTTAATTTTAATTACTTGTAATTATAAATAAACTGCAAAATAATTAATTATCTCAACTGGAAGTAATTCGAATTAACATTTTTTTCCTGTAATTAAACGCTGCATATTAGAATGATTTCAATAAATGTTCTATACAGAATTTTATAAATTCATTTATTTTATTAATATAAATAGTATTAATTATAACTTTTTATCAATAAAATATGGTATTTATTGATATTGAAGTACTTTATAGTATAGAATAGTAGTATCTTTTATTCCATGATATTGCTATAATAGTGCTTATCACTTTTAAACTCATTCTATAGTCAATTATAAAGTTTAATGAGCTCGCTCTGCACCCTTTGTTCATTTAAGCTAGTAAAATATAAATGGAAATAAATATATTACGCTCAGTAATCTAGTAGAGTATGAAATATTATATTTTTTTATAATGTAAATTATAATAGAGGTTATAGATATTTTTTTTCTTTTAATAGTTATAAATTTGGATTACTTTTAATTATGAAGTAAAAAGAAATGGCTATATTCATAGTTTTTGTCACATACAAATTTTCGACGCATAACTCGTTAAGTTGCCTTGTTGCCAGAGCATATTAGAGAAAAACCAGAAAATATTAATAAATAATAATGCATTCCCCTAAATAAGAATCGAACCTACAACCATCGCTTTTACAGTCACACGCCTGCACCATCATGCCCAACATACATACATAATATTAACATTAATTTCTAACAAAATAAACTCGGTAAGCGATTAAAGCGAGTCACTAAAATAACTTTCGTTGGCACTGACCCGCCTGATCCAATTATAAAGTTTAATTACTCATCAGAGTAGATTGTAGGTGCCTGTCACGCCCGAATGGTGTTACTTCGGACACTGTGTTTTCTGTACTTACACTTATATCTATACAGTTACATAATGAACTTTTAATATATTGTAAGCAAATGTAAATTATGATTATTATTTTAACTTCACGCTGTGTTCCGTACAGAATAGGCAAGGGGAACCTGGGAATCGAGAGTTAAGACACTCCGTTCTCTAAGACACATTGGTTATACACTTTGTGGCGAATTCTGGAGGCATTGCGTGGTGGAACTCAACGCTCAAAATATCATTAATACTATTAATAAATAATTAATTTTTAATATTGACTAGCCTTTATTTATAATAGAAATAAATAATAGAAATTTAAATTCTAAACTACAACAGATACAAATACAAATTGCACAAATCTCTACGAGAACGGTACAAGTCACAGGAGTTTATTGACGTTGACAAATTACTTTTCGCAAAAAGTAATATAGAAGCAAAATATTCTATTTTACCTGTTTCTTTAAGTTTTTTTTTTTCGCAAATCATCTGTTTTTATTATCTACACTGTTTTTGGATATATAAAGGTGTAATAATAGAATGATTAGATATTTTTTTTGTAGGTGTAGGCAATATTTTAACTAGATCTTTTTTTTTACGATTAAGCGCGATGATTATGGGTTCGATGTCCGCACGGGAAATTAAATATTTAATATTTTCATTTACTCGCTTTGATAACGAGGCAAAGCGTGACGTTCAGCTCCAATATAAAGTGCTGGCATCTATAGTTTTATATAATAATTAGGAGGCCTACTTTTTACCTGAAACATTTAAAAACAATTCAACCGACGTTCAAACAAACGTTTGAACGTTGGTTTACCTCTTTTTATCTCCTTTCTGTGTTCTCCATACAACGTTACTTAAACGAAGGAAGCGTGCTGAACTAGCACGTCCTGAAATCCATAAGGAATAGACAAAAGAAAACAAAATAATTTTCCTAAGCATTAATTACTATATAATGTATCACATAAAAAGTCTTAAGGAAAAATTTTGTATTCAAAATTTCGTTCCTAATTAATTCGTAATTAGCTTTCAACGTTATAAATAAGCTTTTTGTGTTGTAACATTATTTTAGATGTTTCCTTATTTTAAACGTATCTACACGTGTAAAATTGATATTAAATATATTTAGAGTAATATTTTTATTGGTGTAGCGTCGTAGAGTCTGGCTGTAAACACAGATGTGGGTTCGATTTCCACTCGGGAGAATGATTTTTTTTCATTAAGTAAGAAAACAAAGAGAGAGAGCGTTGAGTTTAGCCAATCAATATGCAGTCTCGAAAAATTGGCAGAAAATAAGAGAACGGAGGGGCTTAACACTAGGTTCCCTCTGCGAAACCTGCCCTATCCTGAATACGGGATAGGGTGTAAAGCTAAAAAACACCATCGTATTTATTCAGCCATATCTTCATAGGAGCCAACAGTTATTTTTCGTGTTTTACCAAGAAACGAGAGAGATACCAAGTAATAAATCATTTCGGTTCCCTTTCGTTCATATTATAACACTGCTCGTGGCTGAACACGACTCCACAACCGATATCAGACAGGACAAGATGAATGAGGATCTTCCGAATATAAAAGAATTTTTAAATTTACTAAAATATTATTTTTAATATTAAAATTAATAGTTAATATGCACGTATGTATGGAATGCGATAGTTGTAAATTCGAATTGAAAGAAATGTTTTATTTTTAAAACAATTGCCATTTTCCTGCTTTAAAATAACAAAAAACGCGGCGTTAGGTTCCGCGGATCTATTTTCTACTTTCTGAATTTGTACGTTAGTGGAGTGAATGTTAAAAAAAGGTATTGTTTTCCATCACATAAAATTATTAAATAAAAACTTGCAATACAATGAATATTTCACTTGTTTTTTTGGGTCCCATTAATAATGTTTTAGAAAACGTATAAAATATAATAATGTCAATGTAACCCGATAAAACGTTTCTTACTTATACAACATACGCTAAAACTAAAATAAAAAAAACACGTATAAAAGTAAAATCTTGAAAGAGCCTTAATTACTTATTCTATGTTCCCTTTATAATATATGTTCAAAAGCCTACGCTTGGGAAGTATGCAGGTACGTATAATATAGTATAGAATGAAACAAGTGACAGAAACTTTGCTGGGGGAAAGTTGAATATGAATATATGCGGCGTTCATTATTAGTGACCTCATAATTAGATCCTCATTGCCGTAAGTTATAAGAGATAGCGGAAAATAGGTGTTTTTTTTATTTTAATCTTGGACTTTTTTGTATATATATGTTTCTAGTTTGGTTCTAATTATGTATATGTAATATTGAGTGTTAAATCAATTGAGTGTTAAATAAAATTATTTGCATTTTATTATCTATAAAAATAGATAATAAAATGTAAATAATTTAAAGTATTTGTAAATATGTTTTATTTTATTTTCTCAAAAAAAAACCTTTTAAAAAGATAGAAAAGAAAACATTACTTTGAATGTGATTTTACATCACAAATCACATTGAAAAAATTTTTTTCAGTATAGTCCAAGGACTAGCTTACATTAAAGCCAACTGTAACTTTTCTGCGTTCTGAAGTTGTAAGTTATTTATCTACAGTCATTAACCTCATACATCAAGGTCCAAATTTCTCAGTTTATTAAAAAAGACTTTTCATCTATAGTATTTTAGACGTAAAACCATAGATTATAAAAAAAAGTGTCGCAGAATAGCGATCATTAGCTAATCTCGAGTAACCCCGCTCCCTCTTGCCAAATGAGCCGCCACTCTAATGAGGTCTTACGCAGCATTACGTAACAGAATTCCATTATCCTGCCACAAAGCTGCCATAAATCAAGGGGGGGGGGGGGCACTAAAGTTGACGTCTTTTTTAATAACAATGCCTGCCATGTCATCTTTTGTCCTGTTATCGCAAACAAGCGGAAATAAAAAACTCGGAACGATCTTTTTGGTAATGTTTTTGTGTTCTTTCCTCTTTATTCGTAATGTGATTCCGATATGTCAGATTTGGGGGTTTATTATTTTTGTGCATAATTACTTAGGGTCAAGACACTACGTTCTCCACTTTCCGCTCAAATTTGAGTTAGAGTTTAGTGTTTGATCGACTCAAGGGTGCGCTTTGTTTTCTTGTCAGAGCGAGGAAATAAAAAAATATTATATTACACCGAGTGAGAATTGAACCTACAATAGTGACGAGGGCTTAAAGAAATATTTATATTATTACCATCTCTATTAATTAATATCCCAGAAGATTTATAATCGTAGAAGTTACAGAATAAAAGCACAAAAACCTATCGTTCGACATAATTATTATATTGTAACATTTAATAGTATTTCTTCAATCATAATGAAGACAATTATAACGGGCTCAGGTCCATCAACTTTATTGTGTTCCACATAATACATGGATTATATTATTAGTCCTTGATTGAGTGTTCGTCCAATAATAACCACTTGGTGAGGTTTAGGCTATTGTCGTCATATATATGCATATTATATTATATATCTTAGGATTTAGATTAGAATCGTCATAGTGTTTATGATGGTTGTGAATTCGATTTCTATTTGTAAAATATTTGTTTTTTTAGTTTCATGCTGTATCCGGCACATAGCTGGGTAGGTAGAGAAAAATACCTGCGGAATTCGTCGAATAGATTTGTTTTTATTAGAGTATTTAATTTTATAATGAAGAAACAATTTCTAAATGAATGATTAATTACAACGTTTTTCAATGATTTAGCAAATTTCTATCATTATTATTATATGCTGATGAAACTGTAAAATTGTTTTGTCTCTGTACATGATCTAAATCATAAATCATTTAACATTTACAAGTATTTACTAAGAAAATCTACTCTCGCTTATGAAATTAATTAGGTATAATATGTTATATGGTTTTTTAATTCTTGCACAGATTCTTAGTATCGAAACAATTTTTATTATAGACAACGCACTTAAAACGGATTTAAACGGACGGAGGTTAAGAACGGAATGTCTAAACTCCTATTCTGGATTCAATCTCCAGTCGAGTGAATGATTATATTGAAAGGGTTTTCATTTCTACTCTCTGGTGTACAAATCGCGGCGTTGAAATACACCACTCAAGCTTGTTTATTGGATAGACATTATTGAGGAATGAAATGTCTTAACAATTGGTTCCAATTAGCTACCCTGGTATACGGGAAAAAGCGTGAAAAAAACCAAACGTCATAAAAAACCAAATCAACACTGAAACCAAATTTACTAAAAAAAAATCATCATTCATCTACCCTCCAAGGTCAGAACAAAAAAAATTCCCTCCCTAAAAGGCTATAAGCGTTTAGATTGTTACAATTTTTCTCCTTTGCGTAAGACATGTAAATGTGAGTGACACGAGAACGTCGCGTTCTCGACGATCAATAAAGTATGTTTGCCAGAGTTCTTGTGGAACTTGGAAATTGTATTAAATATATTGACGCTTCTCATACGTTAAGGGCGGATTCGGTAATTTTATTTGCTGTATCTTATTTGATTTAGTTTTGTTATATGTACGTTTGGGTTGCTATTATTCTATTCTTAGTTTTCTTTAATGCCAACTCGCATAAAACAAAAGGTATTAGGATAGGTACTTGAGAACTTGGTGTTAAGGCTCTCCGTTTGCATTAAGTCACTTCCGTTCATCACTTTCCACCGAATTTTCAATTCATTGCGTGTTGAGTGGCGGAACTCAATGAAACTTGTGAAAAATTACATATTTTTTCTTTTTCCCGAGTGAAAATCGAACACAAAACCGTTGCGTTTACCGTCGCGTATTTGTGCCACTGTGACGCGACGGCCTCTATATTTATTTAGTTAAATGGCGGAAATTAACGCCACACTCTACCGACCAAAGCAGTAGAATTTACATAAGTCATTACTCCGAGTGAGAATCAAATTTACAACCATCGCGTTCATAATCAGACACTGTCCCACGTAATGCTACAACTTAGTTATTGTTTTAGCTTCCGCTGTATACTGCACTGGCAGAAGGAACTTGGGTACCTAGTGGTAAGAAACTCTATCCCTATTAAGACATTTCCGATCCCCTCTTTCCGGCGCATTCTGGAGACATTGCATGTTGAGTGGCGGAACTCAACCCCGCGCTTTTGCCTCAAAACCAGAGCGAAGAAATGGAAATATAAATTTAAATAAATTCATCTCCTCGATTGGGGATCGAACCCACAACCAATCGATATTACAGTCACACTTTGTTCCTGTTTGTTTACCAGAGAGATATACTGGCATCACTACTCACGAGTACCCTCGGGTCACCGACTTCATATAGAAAGGACAACAAAAGATCTTTTTTACTTTAGTTTCTTCGTATATGTTTATTTCTTTTACGTACTACTTGATGTATTGTTGTGTAAGGGATGAAACCTCTTATAATAATGCGATAATGAAGACAGTCGTCTTTTAACAGTAAATAAAATGGCGTTTTATATTATTTTTTGAATCTAAAATATTAGATATTATTATTAGAATATAAACAATATTTGTAATCTATTTATCATAAGCAATATAAAGTTTTTCAGTCAATACAAGTATTCAGCAACACTCAACGCAATACCTCGAGAATTCAACAGAAAATGGGGAACGGGAGTGTGTTAATGAGAATGAAGTGTCTTTACACTAGGTTCCCATGTTCCCTCTGCCTACCCTATAATGTGCGGAATACAGGGTGAGGCTAAAAAAATAAAAATATATAATACAATATAACTATAACCATTAAAAAGTAACGGTTGCCAAATTTTCATGCATCATCGATACATCTGGAATACAGCCAGTGCAATTTTGCGGCGTTATTTATGTACCGTTGTCAGTCAATGAAGTTACATTTTGACAATATTTGTCGTATTATATTGTTTTTTTATATATTCATAATATATATAGGCCAGTCGTATATAGGAGCATAAGTGTACGACTGCCAACATAAAAGGTTGTGGGTTTGATTCTTTGTCAGCGTAATGAAATATTTGATATTTTCATTTTCTTGTCGAGTTTCGCCACTTAAAATGGAATGTGTCAAGAATTAGAATATCTTAATAGGAACGGAAACACTAGATTCTCAGGATCCCTTTGCTTACTCTGCTATGTGTAGAAATACTGCATGAAGCTAATCTAATTTCCAAATAATTTAATTTTTAAAAGTTTAATTTTAAATAATAATTTAGACATATATAAATGTTTATTTCTAAGAAGAAACATATTATTTCTTTTAAAAAAACAATATGAATAGTACGAATATCTCTAGAGATGTAACTTAATCTCACCGTTTCATGCGCTTGGGGCATCATGATAAATTGTTGCATAGAAAACTGTATAGAAATTCAATTCTTTCGATATCATTTGTAGCTTGTTAGAAAGTTAGCTATTATAAACTATTCCAATAATATAATACAATACATGTTTACTACTTTGTTTGTATTTTTATAAGATTTATGGGATATTCTTATAAAATTTACGATTGTATGATTTTAATGATTTTGGAATGCTATAATTAAGAATTCATATCTCGCTATAATTGTTAGTATTTATATTATTTTAGTTTGTATTTATATTATTTTACCATTTTTAACCGATGCATAACGAACTTGTCTTCAGGGACAGAGTACCCTCTTCCCTACCCAACCGGTGTCGCTGTAAAAGCCAATAGGGCTAACAGCATTAACCTCAAGACCGAAAAAAATTTGCTATAATTAAAGGCAATAACAGCTTCAAATATATCAATATTCAAATGCCATAAAGCTATACACAATTATGATGCGGAATTGATTCGACAAAATATTCCATTTAGAATACTCACTTTAAAATAGACAAAATGTAAAACCTACTTTTGTGTCACCTTATTATGCTATTATATTTTTAAACAATTTGAAAAAGGCCATTAAGCCTAGATGGCTTTTGTTAATAATATTTTTTTGTACATGCTTCAAAGGTAGTCTTCTGTACTAAACATAAATATGATAAAACTTTTTGTATAGAATTTTTCTCTTCCTTATTTAATATTGAACCTTTTTTTGAGTTTAGAAGATGTTGAAAATCCGTAAAGAACTTGCCCATACCATAAATAATTCTGTACCAGCACGTCGAATATACTCGTATGTTTATTTGAAACACTGCACTGGCGGCATTCCAGGTTCATGCGTCAGAAGAGAATTGGCACCAGTCAAAGTCTGGACGACCAGATCAATAGTGGGAGGGTATTTTTTATTTATTTGATTCCTTTATTGCGCATTTGTGGAGTGTCTAGTTGTAAGTGGTGCTTGTACGTTCGATTCTCAGTCAGGAGAAATTTAAGCAGTTTTTTAATGAATATCTTTTCAACAATATTTGTCTTTTGTTTACACTCCAAGATTATTCTTATTGTTTTAATACACTGACATGGTAGTCGTAGCAATAATTAAATAGTAATATGAAGAAAAATGTATTAGCATTAGGTGAAATTTTTATACAGTTTATGCATAGCAGAGTAGGCTCATGCTCATTTAATTCTAAGTCATTTAAATCCACAAAGTCGAAAGTTGCGCTGTTAATTGCCTTTTAACAATCTACTGGTAAGACTCCGTTTTCTCCTTCAAATTTTCGAAACATTGCTTCCAAGTAGCGCAACTCACCGTTACGATACCTATAGAAAAGCAGAAAAATAAAAAAAAGGATTATAGTCCCGAGAGGGACATGTTTAAACACATCTCAAGTCTTAACCAAGAATCAAAATATCATATAAAATTGGCTAGAAAATATTCAATGTTTCTAACATTGAACAGTCAGTGTAGGCGAAGGAAATTGACTGTTATTTTTGATAATAGTACTGTATGGCTTAAGGCGGTTCTTTTTTCCTCATTACATGCCCTTCTATAATAGGCTATTAAAATCAATGTTCGTATTTGCTTGTATTATGTATCTTATTGAATTATTTAAAATTTAAATGTATTAAAGAAAATTACAAATTAAAGATATCTATATTTTTAATTTTATAACTATATTTTGATTTTTTAACTTTTAATATACAAAAATAACGTATGTAATTTTTTTTAAGCATGTAGTAAAATATTTAAATATTGATTATTGTTTTTATGTGGAATATTAACATTCCTAATTAAATAATTCCTAATATTATATTAATTATGGGGAAGAGAAAGAGAACATAATGTCAAGATACTCTGTTCGGTTTTTCTTCTTTTCTCTTTCTTTTCCGCTTTTCTACAGAATTCGAGACAATGCAATTTAAGTAAAAATGATTACATTAGAAAAATGAATATATAATAGGTATTTGTATGAAAATATAACAATTCAGCAAAAAAATAAATCGAGCTTAGCACTATTCAAAGCTCGCGAGTATAAAACTGGAAGCTTTGTCGTAAAACTGCCTCCGTTTCAATTATTTATAATATTACCCCTTTATGTACACCGCGGCCATATATGAATATGTAAATGTGTTATTTTATATAGTAAAACTTGTTATTGCTTAGTTTTTTTTAGTTTCACGCTGTGTTTCGCGTAAAGAATGGTATAAAAGGGTAGGCAGAGGGTATCTATTGATATAACACTCCGTTTCGTTTCCACACAATTTTACGAAATGTATGTTAAGTGGCAGAACTCAACCTCGTGCTTTGTCTCTACCAAAACGAGAAAAATTAATATTAAATCAACAAAAACCAAAGAAAGATGTAAAGTTAAAACCGTTTTTATTACTTTTTAAATTATTTATTAAAGGTTGTATTCTTAGAGTTAATACCATTCTCCACTTTCTGCCCATATTCCATACATTTCTTTAAATATTATAAAATAATGAATATTAATTTACCCGAATGAGAGTCGAACCCAAAACCTGTCGCTCTTATAGTCGTCTTGTATTTTCGGTATTTAGCATCAAATATTTAATTATCTAAGTCTTCCAAATTTCATATAAAGCAGCAAATTATATATGCCAGACTTCCTTAATTCTAATGTCAGACATGCCCACAGTTCCATAGTACAGTGCCTTCCTTATTCTAGGCAGTTTCCGCCCCAATATTTACCTACCCCATGTAATATAGTACGTCGTAAACATCTTGTAAAACATAACGTAAAACATTCGTTTTTATTTTCTGAGATAAAAGTGGTCATGCATACGTTAGCGTTTACTGAGTTATTTCGGAATGTATGTACATATTTGTTTATATTTGTGGTATTTGGGGCAAATTGTGGCCCGGGGTTCGATTCCCGATCGGGGGAAAAGTATTTAAATTTTTAGCCTCTACCACTCTTTACGTGTTGCGTGATTCGTTTTGAGATTAGTTCAGTTTTTAAATATTTCGTGGTGAGTGGTGGAAAAGGAAAATTCTACTCTAAATTTTCATTGTTTTCTTGAACCTACAAATCTAGTAAAACACAGAAAACTCCGAGCAAGGGTATAATTAAGTTTGTTTTTCTATAATTTATCTTTAATTATTAAAGCAATGTCTCTGTTTCGGGTGTAATTTGAAACCGCTGGAACATACTAAATATTATTTATGACCGTTTCTACCCCAACTAAATCTAAAAAAAAGTTATCAGCCCCAATCGTACCCACCCTTTACATATCCATATATTCTGAATACAGTAAGAATAAATAATATTTTCATTCCGATACAAATTTACCCATATATTCATATAACATCGGACCCAAAGTAAAAGCACTTATAAATTATACGATAAGAGGGCAAAATAAAAATTATCTACGACATTGCCTCGAGCGATTGCCTTTATATTATCCTTTAGGCTATACCATTCTATTATGAATTGTGAAACTTTTATTATAATCACATCAAACGTTAGAAAATAACTTCTTTTGAGTTAAATATTTTTAGAAAACGTATCAGAATTTGAACGTAGCGGGATTTGAACCCGAGTCCTTTGGAAATTAAGCCATACGCTCATTTTTTTCATCAGAATCTTATAGTTCTTTTGAGTTGCTATGAGCTTAATTTTATTATTCTTATTAAACGTCTAATAGAATATAAATATGCATGTATGTTTGTTATGAATGCTACAGAGACTGATATAACGTTCTTGTATAGAGTAGATAAAATATGGTAGAGTACGATAAAAGTGGGTTTGAATCCCACTCGGGGGAAATTCCATATTATCCCCTGAGATTCAAACAGTGAGACACACAATGTGCGTTTCAGTGGTGCCAAACGGCGAAATATTTTTAATACTAATAAACAATCGCGGCTTCCTTCGTTGCAATAAATCGTGGGGAAAGCATCTTGACTTTCGGATGATTGTGGGTTCGATTCCTACTTCCATCAATAACCATATTTAACATATTTGTTGACTGAGAAGAATCTATTATATTTTGCAATTCTTCAACCGTATTAAACATGCTTTTGACTTGTATATAAAAGCTCTAATATAAAATTAGGTATATGGAAACATAATAATAATTAACAGCTACTACTTGCTGTTATTTAGTAATATATTGTGATACTGAATTTTTGCAAAACATAGCTAATGACGGCCCTAGATACAATATGATTTGTTAATGTTGGTGGAAATTATAAGCTTTTGTTCCTACTTTGATTTATTATTTATTGTTTATAGATATAATATATGTAATTATTCATTTGTGAATTTTAGTGAATGGATAAATTATTTAGCATTGCTGGAGCGTATAACATTTTCGCTTCGCTCTCTAAATTCAATTCGCTTCGCTCGCTGTTATGATAAAAAAATGTTTTTTTTTTTTGTATAATTGAAAATTTCTCACATTTATAGATTGATTGTTTAGTTATAAGAAACTGTTATTCAGTTTATTTTTGACATTTTTAAAATCATCTTAAATTTCATAATTAAATTAAAAATATTAAATAAAAAATGTAATTTCAGAATCAAATTTTATAAACACTCAAGCATACATAGAGACAAAAAAGAAAATTATATGAATTTTCTAAAGAAAATTATAAAATAATGTACTATATAATCTGCTATAGTAAATTCTATAAATCTATCTCATGATAATTAAGCTCAATCGAGGCTAACATTTGAAACGTATCAAGCATTTATATAGAATGAACAAATATAAACAAATTAGGCTTCACGAAACAGCTTTCCGACCAATTGAATTAGGGCGGCACTCAGAGTCTGGAGCACTTTAGAACTAACATATATATTATATATCTAAATATATAAGTTTTGTAAAAGCAAACTATTTACCTACATAAATATAAATTTCTTTTGTTTTTTTATTAAGATTGTGCCAATTTTTTTCTCTTCATTCGTTCTTCCATTCGTTCATTATATTCTAAGTTTGGTACTATAGAAATTTTAAGTAATTGAAAAAAAAAATGTTAACAAATAAAGCTTAATACACTGTTTAAATTTAAAGGGTGAAAACGTATTCAGTTAATATCAGTTGAATTAATCCGAAAGAATCTAGAAGGTATATTTATGAATCAGTTTATCTAACTGATATTAGACATTTTATATTAGACATTTTAAGTGTATTTTAAACACCCCCCGCATCCCTCGTATAGCAGGCTAATTTTCGAGGCAGTGGCGAAATTCAACATCGCACTTTATCTTTTTACTTGTTTCATTCAAATCATTCTTTTACACAATATTAAAAAAATATTTCATACCGTTTTTCTAAAAGAGCAATCTGGTAAATACACAGAAATAACCTAAGTAGGTAAGTAATACCATTAGACTAATAGCTGGTTTACATTTACCAGGTGGTAACTGTTTCATATCCAGAGAGGCCAATATTGATACAATATCAACAACTCTCGCTACGATTGAAAACCGCGCTTACTGATTTGTTACTCGGGTAATGGGTTAGTTGGTTTACCTTTGGTTCTTTTTAAATTAACTTATTTCTAGTATTTATTATAAAAAGGGGGTAGGTAGTGTAAAACACTACATTTTACAGTCTCTCTGGGAACCTAGTGGTAGTACTCAGTATCTATTAAGATACTTCCATTCTTCAATTCTACGCTTCGACGGTGCTATATTTGACTATGTATTTAAAAAAATCCCTTTATTAACACCCAAAGATAACTAAAGGTAAATAATGCAATTAAAAATCAGTTTTTCACTGAATGTTTTATATATATTTTTTATTTCTGAAACGAAGCCAAATTCCAGATGTTACAGTGAATTACGTTACGTACCAAATTGCTTGGTTAAAACAATTAAGAATGGTAAATGCAGCTTCTGACTGATTGCGTTGAAATTGGAAGGGAAGTACTGTGTTTGACTTATGTATTTAAAATATATATCTTCGTATTTTTACTCACAATTTTCATTTAAATTTTCCTTATGAATTTTAGTGATCAAATTAAGTTATTTATAGTGCCTATGTTTATAGTATTTATAAATTAGGTCACTGGTATGAAAAATATTAAATATATTATAAAAATTTATTTAGAAATAACATTATAAGCACTAAATGGCTAAGTGATGTCGCGACAGTAAGTAGAGTAAGCCTAGAACTTCACTAATTGGCCCTGACCGACTCTCAATTAACGGAATTGGAAATAAACGTTTTAATTATTGAAATGTTTCTACGTTTTCGTTTTTAGGTATAGTGGTGAAAGTGAGATGTGAAAGTAAGCACGATGGTTGCGGCTTCTATTTTTTTCTATTAAATATTTTTTTGCTTCAAATTGTGTAGGTGGCGGGAATTTGGAACCTAATGATAGGACACTCCATTTACATTAAAACATTTCTGTTCCCCAATTTCCACCGAATTCTGGAGGTCTCGTTACCAGAGGGCAGAAATTAGAATATTAAAAATATTTTGATTAATATCGCCGCACTTTGCTTTATTACTAGAGCGTAGAAATGAAAATAATTCGTTCCCAAAGCAGGAATGGAACCCACAGCCGTATTTACAGTCCAACATTTTTTTTTACTTTATAAGGCCCAAAACTAAGTATTTTTTTATTGGCTAAGCCTAGAAATTACTATTGCCAAATAAGAATGAAAATATTAGGTTATTAAATAATGTATAATCTAAGACAATAATCATTAATCACAATTTGTGGTTTTATCAATTTCTTTTTTCACAAAAAAAATGCCATTTTATATTAGCACTTGGGTCCTTTAAGCGATTTTTTACGACGAACGTCGCGTCGGTCTCTGGAGAACAAGAAACGTCAATCGTCTAAAAAACATCTTTAAGTGATTTTTTTGGGAGATTTATATAAATTATTTTTGAAAAGAGCATTTTACATTGAATAAACTTTTTTATATATTTTTAGTGGCCTTCGTGGCACTGTGAATGTAAATATGGCGGCTATGGGTTCGATTTCCTCCCGGGAATATGAGTATATTTAAATTATAATCATTTATTAGCTCTAGTAGACAAAACGTGGCGTTCGCTGATTTAGCTACACAGTCTTAAAAAAATAATCGGAAAATGAGGAACACTAACAAAGCATATTTAAAATTTTATAATTTTTTTCACAGTACTTATTACTAGTGAAAAATTGAAAAAAAACTCATCATCCTAACTAGAAAACAAATACTTATTTAATTCTTTTTTAACCAAATAAAAAAACCAAGCTGCTAAAGGCCGAAAAGTAATGTCTATTTATTCATCAACTCAGCCGACTTATCTTAATGCGGGGCTTAATATAAACCGGCTTCCGCGATACTGGGTAGCCTAACAGGGATTTATGTGGCCGAATCAATGGTATTAATGGTATTTAACGCTAATTCGGCTGTAAAAACGTTTCAGCGAAGAAATACTTTAAAGTATTAAGGGATGATGTATTCTTTTGTTTTTTTTTTGGGGGTAGAGCTTGGATGTTAAGCAATTTATATAATTTTTTTTTCGTTTCGTACTATATGAAGCAGAGTAGAAAGAGGGAGTCTAAGGGGTAATAACGAACCTACGTGTTGTAGTTCAGCGTTCTACGCCGCGTAGTTCCGGATATACGATGACCAACACTCACTTTATAAGGGAAAACTTTTACATTATCATATATAAAAGAATAAATGTAACATATGAATCTATCAAAGAGTACTATAGTGCTTCATTTAATTTCCATTTAATCGAGTAAGCCATTGATTGACAAGCGTGTCAACGTCGTCTGTCTGTCATCATAGAAGACAAGTCTCCTGTTGCTCTTAGTAGCGTATAATATACTAGTCATCATTGGACCTTTGCTTGGGAGGACTTAAGGACTTTTTTTTAACTTCACGCTGTATCTTTCACATAGCGGGGTAGGCAAAGGGAACCTGGAAACCTAGTGTTAAGACACTCCGTTTCATTTAGACACTTCCTTTTTCCAGTTTCCGCTGAATTCTGTAGGCATAGCGTATCACAGCAATAGGTTCCCAGGTTCCTTCTGCCTACGATGCTATTTGCGAGATACAGTGAAAAGCTATACCATACCAATTCCAACATGGTGAAATAAAAAGCTGTAAAGGCAAGTTATGAATATTAACTTAAAAAAAATTAAATAGAACTCTATATTCATTTATAAGACTAAACTTTCAGAGGGTTTTCGGAAAATCAAAAGGAAATTTCAATCGAGAAGATTGATGATAGCTTAATCTTCGAGATCAATGGTAGCGGAAGGGACTTCAGGGACCAAGGGTCCTGAAATAGGTACATTATAAATATATACCATGGCAGGCCTATTAACGTTCTGGACTATGTTTTATAGTGTTGTAAACCATAAATCATGGTTAGTTTTATCGCGCTGGGTTTTCAGCATTATATGTGTATGTTTTGGCTGAAGTTTTGCGAAAAAATTATAAAAAAAGGAGGAAAAGGATAAATTAAATTATTATTTTTTACTATTATCGCATATTAGAGTTGCCAGTCGCATAGAGAGCGTAGAGTTAAGACACTCCGTTTACCGTCCGAACTTGAGGCAATTGCCTATTCTTTTTAACTTTGATACGTGTCTTTGATAATGAAAAGTCACATTCAAATTTGAATCACCAAGGTGAAGTCCGAAAAATTATTTAATTCACCCCCAAAGTCATTTAAACAATAAAATTAACTTCCAACATTGTCGTACATTTTGAGTTACTAAAAGCAAAGTTTGACTTATAATATTAGTAGATACTGTATGAAAACCACGTCTAGTTCTGAACTTTCAACGCTTTACCGCAGTTTTGCGCTATATAATATGTTATACTGTTTTAAATTACTATATATACCTACTTTATACTTATGTGGAGATTTTGAAGTTAAGGAAATCCTGAGGAAGAGGCTTGTATGTAGTTTTCCATTATAGATATATATTTGTTAAAGAATATTCTGTTATAATTACTTGTATACTAATAAAATTTCTCGCTGTCACTATGAAAACGGCTATCCAAAATTAGGCGGAAATTGGGGAACGGTAGTGTCTTAATAGTAACGGAATATCTTAACACTAGGCTTCTCAATTCCCTCTGACTACCCTACTAGGTGCAGAATACAGGGGTGGAGAAAAAAATATGATAATATAAAACAGTTCCAAGACAAAGTGACTTAAATGCTCCATATCTACCCTGTAAATTGTAACTAAGGGGTGATAAAAATACCTTATTAAGATTATATATACCGTAATATCGATCACATATGAGCGTGACGCCTTTAAGTAACTGCGTTTCGCCTCATAAATCAAAATCTATCAAATATCTAAGACTACCCGAGGGCAAAAATCATCATTTAGACGTTATTCTGGATATTACCATATTTTTTGCGTAGTAAAAAGAGACTGATTATTTCGATTATAAGAAAAATATTAAACATCAATAACTTTTTTAGCTTCACGCTCTATCACGCACAGCAGGCCAGGCAGAGGGAACCTAGTGTTAAGACACTCCGGTCCCCTATTTCCGCCGATTCTGGAGGCATTGCCTGTTGAGTAGCGGAACTCAAGGCCGCGAAGAAACGAAAATATATATTTAATTTCCTCGAGTGGCAATCGAACCCACAACCTGTTACAGTCACACACTTGCACCTGCACCACGACTGGCCTCGTAAATAATCTGTATCAAATATATAATATCAATTAAGAACCAATTTATTAAGAACTGTATCAAATAGTTATCTACTACCACATCAATTCAGAGACCTTTTACCCTAAACGATGGAAGGGGGTGGGAGGGGGTAAGAAGAATGGGCAGAAATGCACTGTACCCCCAGTAATGGCCTGAGATAATTTTAGTGGAGTCGCGTCTATTGTGACAAAGATGACCCTAATTAAAAGGGGTAAATTGATATAAAGCAATTTGGCTTTTTACAAGGGTTTCTGTTATCATAATGAGTTATCAGTTTGTTTTTGCTTAAAAAATTATAGTAGACCAAGTTATATTATATAATGTTTTTTATTTATCCTAATATCTTATATTCAAATCTATTATTTTTTAAGATACTTGTCCTGCTTGCTGCGTGGTAAGTAAAATTATGTGTTGAGTGGTGGACCCCAGCGACGCGGTTTGTACCATGACAAGGGGGATAAGCTTTAAACATATACTGTCATTCATAAAAGTGCGGCGTGATTAGCAGGGTTTTGGGTTTGATTCTTACTTGAGGTAATGTAATATTAGAAAGAAATGTTTCACGACATAAAATTATCAAAATTGTCGTACTTATACTACTGAACTGAACCTCATTACAACTTACGCCTTATTTAACATAATTGTACATAACCCAGGTAAGTAAAATTGAAATTAACTTAACTAACTTCTTAACTTTACCATATACCATCAAAACATATGTATATAATAAGAGTAAAACTTTTTTAATCAACAACTATTTTAAATTAGCACACTGATTGGAGGTAACAGCAATTAATACTTAGGAACTTCGCAACTGGCAGATAAACTTGGCCAACGAGTTTCATGTGAACAATCCCGAACTTAACCAGAAGATAGATTTACCCACCAGGGTACCTGTTAGCATATTTGCAAGTTTGGTACACGTACTGGTTAGATTATATTGTAAGGCACAATTTTTTTTAAGTAGTTAGCAAGTCATATCTGCTTGTTCTGTTTTTTAGGTTTCTTGTCATATTCCGCATATAGTAGGGTAGAGGGAACCTGGGAACCTAGTGCTAAGACTATGAAATAAAATATTTAGTTTTTTCATTTCTTCCCTCTTGCTAAGCGCTGCGTTGAATTCCACGACTTAATACGCAATGCCTTCAAAATTCATAGTGTCTTATCACTAGATTCCTAAGTTCCCTCCTACTCTGCTATGTACGGAATACAGGATAAAGCTAAAAAAAACAAATATTCAATGAACACAAATCTTTATTTAACATTAGATTCACTACAAATTCTAGTCCAAATTAGATTCAAAGCCATAAATTCTTTAAGTTGTTTGAAACTGAAGACCTGGTACATGTTACATACAATTAAAGCACATACATACACCAACAGACCAGACCAGACCAGACCAGCTGCTCCTAAGTAACGTGTGGACGAGAATTTGTGACAACCACTAGAAAGGCAACTTTAAATTACAGAATCTGCATAACAAACTCAAACTAAAACAGAGTTGAGTGTGAGGCCAGTCGTGGTGCAGGGATACAAAAGGTTGTGGATTCAATTTCCACTCGAGGAAATTAAATATGTAATATTTTCATTTCTTCGCTCTGGTGTCGAGGCAAAGCGTGGCGTTCAGTTTCGCTTCTCAACACACAATGCTTTCAAAATTCGGCGAAAAATGGGGAATGGAGTGTCCAAGCACTAGGTTCCCTCTGCCTACCATGCTATGTGCGGGATACAACGTGACTCTAAAAAATAAAAAAAAGTGTTTCCAAATGAATAGAGTAAGTAAAGACAATGTACGGATAGAACGAAGTCAAGAGTTCATTGTTGTGAATTTTACTCGCAAATTAAATTATAGTATAGTTGCTTCAATTAAAAATAATTATGTTTTGAAAAACTGTTTGTTTCTCTAATTGGTGGGAAAAAACTGATTTTAATAGTTGTGGTTGCAAAATATCCATATAGATGTACCATAAAGCTTCGCCTTTTGTTCGCTTCGCTCTATGTTACAAAATAATGTATTTATTTTATTATGGCTTTTATGACTTGTACTTACAATTTATTTTTTACTTTACATTACTTATATTTCTTTAGCATCACGCTGTATCCCGCGCACATAGCAGTATAGTCAACGGAAACCTGGGAACCTAATATTAAAACACTCCGTTCCCACTAAAACAAGACATTACGACATGAATTTAAATTAACATAAACACAATTCCAGAATAGGTATAAAGACAACTATATAAGTAGGTGTATCAACGACTACCAGCAATACACAAATCTAGTTATCCAATCCAGCCGCGTTAGAGCGTGGATAGATCTGCATAAGTGATGCCTCTCCCCCTCTTTTTAAATTCATCTGGATGGAAATTGATGCACGATGCTCAGAAATGATAATTTAATCCACTCTAGCTGTAGATGTGAATGGGGTACCTGAATCCTAGGATATATGTAGGTTTCACGTGTCTTGCTGTGCCTAATTTCGAATGAAAGGTGGAACCAATGCACCTGAAAAGGATCTGATTGTAATAAGGATAGTTATAGGTTCGATTTCTATAGCGAAAATATATTTTTTTATATCCTAGTTCTGCTAACGATTCAAGGCGTGGCGTTGACTTTCCCTACTCAACAGTATTTTGGATATGGGAGAGTGGAGAATGGAGTGCCTTAACACTAGGTTCTCTGTGCCTACTCTGTTATTTGCGGCATGCAGCGTGAAGCTATAAAAAACAAAAACAAAAGTACTAATTCTTTTCAAATTATCAAAACTAAACTAAGCAAAAAGATAATTAAAGAAAAGTAAACAAACTCTTATACAAACCAACATCATATGGTGGCACATGAAATATGTATGGCATTCTCCATTTACAGTATCTTGGGGTAAGTTAATATTACAAATTCCACTGTAATTTCAGTACTCTGGAGACATTTCAAAGTTCTAAGACACGTACGTACGCGTTTGCATTATAGAGAGAGAGTTGCAGCTGCAGCTGGCTGTGCTGTATAATACTAGTATTTTACTAGGTGTGGTTAGAATTTTATTTTCTTGTGGGATATTCTTCTCTTCTTTCTTTAGTTATATGATGAGTCTTTTAATATTAAGCAGGGTTTGATGAAGTATAGATTTTGTAAAGTAGTCTCTCAGAAAATAATTAGATTAGGAAAAAAAAATATGTTAGTTGTATGGGATTCCCCTAGACTATCTATTTTATTGTTTGTTTTAATATTAATTGTTATAGTGGCAACAGATTATTTATTAATATTTAATCTGTGAAAATTTCAGTTGTCTATTTTTTTGTGGTTTATGAGATACAACCTGGTTTTAAAATTTTAATTATTTGAGTTTATATTTTCATTTCTTCGCTTTGGTGTCAAGAGAAAGCACGGCATTGAGTGTTTTAACACTAGATTCCATCTGCTTACCTTTTCTATCTTTTCTACTTTGAGAAAAAAATCTACTTATACAATAACAACAAATAATATTCAGTAACGGATACATATAAAAAAAAAACTAAAACTAAAACTAAACGAAGCGTCACAAAGGAAACTAAATTGGTTTTCTGTACACTACGACTTTTGTAGTCGGATTTTTAATGAAAGTTGTAAACTTCATATATAAAGTATTTAAGTTATTATTTCATAATAGCTTGTGCTTTGTTCCTTCGTGAAAAGTATTTTACTTTACCTAAGTAAGCTAGTTACGTTTTACTTATAGGTAATTTAAATGTTACATTTTATTATAGTAAAAATTTTAAAATATAGAGTTCGTGGCGTTGCTTGTAAAAGCGATAGTTGTGGGTTCCATTTCCACTTGTGGGAATGAGGTTTTATTTCCACTAAACCATACTGCACACGTATTGTGAGGAACGGGGTTCTTAATATTAAGTTCTCTATGCCTACTTGGGGTATTTACAGCTCAAAGATAAGAGAAATGTTAAATATAATAAAACGCACAACGGTCGCTATACCTACTATTTTTTTAGCTTCACGCTTTATCCCGCAAAAAGCAGATTATTCAGTAGGAACCTAAAAACCAAGTGTTAAAACAGTCAGTTCACACTAAGACATTTCCCATCTCTACTTTCCGCCGAAATCTCGGGACATTATGGGTTGACTGAGGGAACTTAACGCTATCATAATACCTGCAATAAATATTACTTCTCAACTAAATTGCACTATCATTATCACTACGATAATTAATTTAAGCTCTCTCTCTCTCCATATTACATTTATTACCACAAAAAAAAAACTAAAAATGTCAATAGAAAACGCTAACCATTGTTGACGGAAACATTTGAACCAGGCGAGCGTTGCAAATTGTAGTCCAACGAACGAACGCCCAATTAGTTTTGAAACTATTAACAATTTTATTTCACGTCACTAGATTTTTACTAAATTATATTTTTTGTATGGAAAATTTGTGATATATTTGTATTATATTGTTAGTAGGTGTATTTGTTATATGTTTATAGCATTGTTATATAATAAAAAAATCTTAATTATATTTAAAATATATAACTGACTCTCTGGTAGTAAACGTGACGACTGTGGGTACGATTTCTACTTGAGGAAAGATCTATTTTGATTTCATGGGGAATGGCGTGTCCTAACCTTGCTTTCTGTGGGATATGAGAGGAAGAAAATATTTATAGGGGTAGACCCCGGATGACCATCGAGAAAACAGTATAATTGACAGTGGAGAAAATTCATGTAAAAACATCAGGAGACCATGTAAGACAGGTTGATTTTGTTGATGAAACAGTAGCATTTGGCGTTGCATTCTCTCTTGGGATAAATCAGAATGCAGAACAGATATGCAGTCAGATACTCTGCCATCTTCATGACGTTGACATCCAGAGTCATAAAAAAAGAATATGGTTTGGTGGCGTCGAGTTTCGCCATTCAACACGCAACACTTCTAAAGCATCACAAAATCCACTCACACAAAACCTATCCATACAACAAAAATATAAATATTAAATAACTATTTGAATTTCAAAAAGAATTTACATACATTTAAATATGTATAGATCATACAAGCTATATAAGCAAATTGTAAAACCCTCTTACATTTCAAATACACTCCTTCAAATAGCTACATTTTAATCCCGAAGGTGTACTTTAAAATACTTGTCGGAGTCCCCAGTGAATATCTCCAGCTTGCACTTTCGGTTGAAAATATCTTATTCACTATCTATCTTATCTTATCTTATTTATTGGTTTACTTTGCGATCGAAAATTGCATCGATGCGAATATTTTAAAAGATCTGCCTTCGTAATGGAATATCTTTGAGCTTTTCAGCTTTAACGGCTTACTAATGGATTTAAATAAAATATTTTATAAACTTTTTGGACTTATTTGTTGGCTTTTATTAGCTATTTTTCTTATTTGCTGCAGCTTATTTTAATTTGTTTGATGTAGGAATTCTATTCGTTATTTACCTTCGGATTTAGTTTTTTTATATTTATCATTTTGTAAGTTCCCCGCATATAGCGGGATAGACAGAGGATCAAATGACAGACCTACACACTGCCTAATTTTCTAAATATTCGGTGCTGAGTCAACCAACACCAACTCTTCTACATATTTATAATCTTTCATTGAATATTTTTTAACGATTGTTTTTCATATTATAATATTTATATAATATACATTTATTCTTGTACGATTTTCACATTTTTACTAAATTGTTCAGGATAAGCATAGAAACTCTCATGAGAATTCGTTCCGTTTCACTTTTCAAATTCTGGTTTATTACGTGTAGAGTGGCTGAAGAGATAAAAATATAAATTAAATAAATATTTAATTTCCTCGAGTAGGGATCGAACCCACACTTTGTGCCCTGTAATTCTCCTTCTCTCTCTCTCTCTCTTCTTATAATAAATATTATAAAACTACTTAAACTCAGCACTCACTACTAAAGCTATGTAAACAGTTTGCAAAAGATAAGTTCAGTTTACATTTTGTTAGTTACAAACAAACGTGTTGTTACAAGTTTCTCACGAACTTCGCAACAATGGTGGCGAAGATGCTCCTCCCTTAACTATTCATATTATCCTGTAAATAGTTTGAGGCTCCCTTTTACATGTGCCCTCATAGCTTTCTATATATATAAACTTTCTAATATATCTACTGATAATGTTTTATATATTAGCTATGAAAATATTTTTAGCTTCATGCTGTTAGGTTCGGTAGAAGGAACGTAGGAACCTAGTATTAAGATATTCTGTTCCCATTAAGACACTTCCGTTTATCATTTTCCGACGAATTACATTATATTTTAAGTGAATTGAGTGGCGGGACTCAAACTCGTTACTAGAGTGTAAAAATTATAATTTTTCACTAAATTTTTTATAAAGCAATATCAATTCTAGAGGTTCTGTAAGGAAAAGTATAAAAATCATTTCCAATTAATACGCTTTTGTAGGTTGATAATTAACTTAACTGACAATCAAATCTAAGAAACTAAATTTGAACCACTTGTAATAATATATCGTAATGAAATATATGTGCAATGCGCCTGAATAATTTTATTAAAAAATTTAAAAACACAATTTTCTCCAAAGGAGTAAACAAAAACAAATTTAAATTCTACTATTCAGTGAGTAATGTTATTAAGTGAAGTAAATTGAGTAATTTGAAAGCGTTGCGCGAACGACGACTGTTATTTATATGAAGAGCGACGAAATGAAAATACTTAATAGCATTACCCCGAGTAGAAATCGAACTTACAACCGTCGCGCTTTTTAGCCACTGCACCCCAATGAAACACTAATCCACTAAACCATTCCTGCTACTAAATATTACAAAATTTTAATTAATTTATATAATATAAAATATTAAGATATTTCTTATACTAAGCGCCCAATATCTTATATTCAACGGAAGCATTCTCCCTTTAAAAGGAGTGATAAATTTAGAATTTTTAAGTTTAGTGCAGTTCTGTCGTACACACAAGGATTGGGGAATCAGCAATTCCCATATATAGTGGAGACGGCGAAAAATTTATAGAGAAGATTCGTATCGTTTATACTATATAAAAAAATATATATTTTCGGTTCAAGATACAGCTTGTTGAGGGGCGGAACTCAACGCCGCGTTTTGCCTCGAAGCCAGAGCGAAGAAATGAAAGCAATAAATATTTCAATTCCTCGAGTAGTAATTGAATCCACAACCTGTCGCAGTCTGGTCTTACATACACAGTCAATACACATATTATGTTTACACATATATAAATACTATAGTATAATTACTTTTAAAGTGCTATTAGAAATCAATTTAACTATTCACTAGTTCTAAATCTCGGTCTAAATAAACACCACTAGAACTTCCAACTATGTACGGATTTAAACTTCAAATTACACTTTAAAAGTTTAGAGATACGATTCTTATTGAAAGTGGTTAAATATTATAAAGAATTTCGTACAATATTGATGATATAAATTTTAGATTTTATTCTTAATAATTTGTTTCAAATAAAATAAATATAACGTTTGTTTTTTTTTCTAGGAAGGTCGTCGTGGCCAGGTGGCACAAGGCTCAGGCCACTCAACACATAATGTCGAGAGATTTCAGTGGAAAGTATCATGATAATTATATGTATATATCGTTTTTTTTTAACAATGATTAGACGAGTTTTGTAGCTAGTTCTTTAAAATAGGGGAAATCTAGAGAAAGGAGTGTCTTAACACTAAATTCTGTCTATCACGCATTTTAACGTAGAAAATGCGTAAAGCTAATGAAACATGAATTACCTTAAAAATTCTAGCCTTAAGTAAACGATACAATCTAAATAAACCTAATTAAGTATTAATAATGTTTTAGATAATTTATACTGAAAATGAAACTTTTAATGTAATGGAAGTGACGGAGGATTTTAGTTGGCCCTTTATAATCCGGGATGGTTTAGTTTAAAATTATTGACGTGAAAAGGCAAATATAAAACGTTTGCCAAATACGACTAAACTAATTAATGTTGATAGCTTATAATGTGAGAAGATGATCATTTTTAGCATTTTGAGAACAAATAGATAAGTTATTTTCAGTATTTAGCAAGGTAGACAGGGGGAGTCTAGTGTTAAGACACTCCGTTGCCCCATTTCCGCAAAATTTTTATATGCCTTTTTGGTAAGACATTATGAGAGAATGACCAAGAAAAAAGATAAATGCCTTTTTTTCTTAAAAAGGCTTAAAAACAAAAACAAATAAGAAACTATTTTAGATTTCGGCAATTTGATTATACGATGGGATAATCCCAACATTTCGATTTGAAGTTGTTAGAGTGAAAAATCAAATATGAATTTCCGTTATACGATTAAACTAACGAGTGATTTCCGTTCGGCGATCACGTGAGCTTAGTTTAAATTACTTTTGTGGGGTTATGTAATAATAATGGTGGGATAACTTTTCGTTAATATTAGTAGTTTTTGAGGGTATTTATAGCTTTTTTATTTTTTATTTTAGCCAAAGGACAACGCCTAAGCCTTATAACAATTGTTACTACTTATCGAATACCCAAGAAGCGTGGGTTCAAATCCCACTAAAAAAAATATTAAGCTTAAGGTTTCCAATATAAAAAAAATAATAAAAACTCACCACATCAATAAGTTGACTCAACCGCAGCCCCATTTTGACGGTAAGCCGATCTGAGTTGTTACCAACGGGACGGATCAGCCTGTTGTAGTTTGAGAGCAGGTCGTCGTACAGCCGCTTCGCTTCAGGGTTTGCGACGCTCAGGCGGCCCCACACGCACAGTACTCCGACCACAAACGCCAACACCATCTTAGGCTAACACCACCCCTGGGGAGAAAAGAGAAATGTCAAAAATTAAACCAGAATCAGGTTCACGCTGTATCCCGCACATAGCTGGTAAGGCATAGGGAACTTAGTGTTAAGATACTCCGTTTCCCACTTTCCGCTGTTAATTGTGGAGGTATTGCATGTTAAGTGGCGGAATTCAACGCCGCGCTTTGCCTCGACACCAGAACGAAGAAATTAAAGTATTAAATATTTCATTTCCTCAAGTGGGGATCAAACCCACAACCTATCGAGATAACAGTCACTCGGTTGTGACCATGCACCAAAATTTCTTTTTACTTATTTGTAGCTTAGAAAATTTTCTTTTGTATCTTTTATTCGAAAATGTTAAATTTGATCCAAGGGAATGAATTAGCAAAATCCTTCATCACTTATTTCGAACCAAAGAAAGTTTTAAGTAAAATATCTTGTTTAGATTCTTGTACATTTTGATAAATCAATCACTTTATTGTTTTATATACAAAATAATATTACGACAATAACAAACCGTTGTGGCGAAGCAGCATAGCATCTGACTGTTAACGTGACGATTGTGGGTTCGATTCTCACTATGGGGATGAATTTATTATTTTCATTGCCTCGCTCTGAAAGTAACACAAAGCTTGGCATTGAGTTCACTAAACACGTAATGTCTAAAACTTGCGGATATTGGGGAACGTAGTGTCTTAACACTTGGTTCCCTTTGCCTACTTTACTATACCTATGCCAAATATAGCGTGAGTACTTTAAAATAATATTTACAGATTATTATTTACTCCAATAACTTCATTTTATAATACTTTATAGTAATCTATTACGTAACTTTTTATTTACTTTTTAAAAATAATTTTCCTATTACAAGTTTCATATCTAGTTTTGCATAAAAATCTGTAATGAAATTGAACCCACATCTACCTTATACACTAGACGGTTTACAACTAAGCTAACAACAATAACTCACGTATTACCCAGAAATCCATTAAATACCAATAAATTATTAAGAAATTAATAACGTTCAACAGCAGTTGGTGTGTTATATTATGGATATTTTGATATAGCAGTAAATCATTGTATTAAATTTTCGTTTCGTTGTACGGATACGTTTTCTTAGCGAAATGAATTCTAGCCACCTGCCACCTGCCACCTATAGATGTTGAGAAAATTGCGTACAATGTTATATTCGAATAATAATTATAAATATAAGAAAGCCCTACTACAGTAAAATATAGGCCCTACTATATATAGTAGGGCAACGGCTGTTTTTGTTTGTGAAGTCTCGAAGTATATTTGGTAAATCAAATGCTTTGGTTCTGGAGACATTTTTTTGGAGGAGTGTCTTATTACTGTATTGCTAAGCCTATTCCGCTATATGAGGGATATATATTAGGTTCTCAAAGATCTAAAAAGTCTTGGTCTAATTTTATTTTTCTAGATAATCTAAATTACAATTATTACCACATTTATATAGTTTATTAAAATATTTTCTATTTTCTCTTATAAACTCATTATTCACTCTCCTCCTACATGTTTACACTAATACCGTCTTAAAAATCACTTCTAATTTAACATTTCCTCAATTGGAACTTGAACCCACTATCGTTTTATACATATATCTCTCAAAGTGTTCACAAAACTTAATCTTCACTTAGCGATAAGGGCCGGCTATCCTTATCTAAAGTACGGTAACAAACAGTGGCAAGAAAGCTATAAATAAGCTTAATAAATCTATTGAAACGGGATAAGATCGTTGTTTACAATTTATAAATCGTTTTAAGTTTATTTCCTGTGCTTAGAACAAAATGTTATTTAATTTATTTTAAATTATTACTGCGAGTATGTGGATCAGTCGTGGTGCAGGAGCACAAGCATACGTGACATTTTCTCGCTCTGGTAATCAGGTAAAGCGCGGCGTTGAGTTCCACAATTCAACACGCAGTCCCTCAAAAATTCTGCAGAAAGTCTCTTAATGGCAGCGGAGTGCTTAAACACTACGTACTCTCTGCCTACCCTAGAGTAAAGGAAAAACTTTCCAAATTTCAATTATAATGTCAGTAATATTTATAGAAGTTATTCTGTTTGTACTTTATTAGTCATTTGCCTAAAAAAACAATGATAACATTGCAAATATATTTTTTAATAAAAGAAAGAAATCCTTCGCAAACCTCTGAATATAAATTATGAAATTTTATGAATATTAAGCCAACGTCTTTACCATGAGTCGCTTTACTGTTAATTCTATAGTCGCTAGCGAATAAACTTGCTTATTGGTAGTGTAGTTAAAAATAAATTAAATTTAATTGATACTGTTATTAAATTTCTAATTTCAATTCAATATAATTTTTTAAAATGAAGTAAGTGTAAGTATATATTTCATGTTAAAATTGACACGTTTAAAAAGAATTGAATAAGAATAAGAAAATTACAGTCATCCTACTACTAATAAAAAAAAACATTTACTTGAACACAGTATAGAATTTGATAAAAGTTTACATATAATATGCAGTATGTAGATGTTATATCGTACACAATACATACTTATTTTATTTTCAATTAGTGAAAATTATAAACTAGTAGTGAATTTTGTTAACACTAATGAAATTAGCAGCTAATTTTATTTGAGTTTTCTTTATGGGTTAAATAATTAATTTATCAAGCAAGTTTAAAGCTACGTAATAACACGTCAACCTGCAGTCAGAGTTGCCTGCATTTGTCTTGTTTTATAATTTTTTATACACAATTAGTGAAATATAAGGAGATAATTAAAAAAATCTTTCATTAAAAAAAATATGAATAAATAAAAAAACATATATAGCTTATTTGGTAAACATAATATTATGTCAAATAGTCAACTCACTCGCTAGCGAATATTCACAGAAAAACGATTGTAGGGCCGCGTACAATTTCCTCAGGCGAAACGTAATTTTGATAAAGGTACAGGTACAGCAAATGAACTGCTACATTTTTTTGCGTCTAATTTAGTTTATTATTAACCTATTTTATATTATAAATTCAAAATTAACCATCTTACTTTTTAATTTAAAAAAGCTTACACGAGTAAGCTAAAACATTTTTAATTAAACAGTTTTTGCAGGTATTGCTAAATGTTTTGAGCTTGACGCTGTATTCCGCACAGATCAGGATAGGTAGAGGGAACCTGGGAACCTTGTGTTAAAACACTCCATTGCCATTAAGGCACAGTCGTACCCACTTTCCGTTGGATTCGGGTGGCTTTGTAAGTTAAATAGTGGAACTCAACGCCGCGCCTTGTCTCGTTACTAAAGTGGCAATTGAATCCATGGCCTTTACAGTTGCATTATTTATTTTTATTACATTATTTACGTATTATTTTTATATTTTTTATAATGAAATATAAAGATAAAGAATACAGAGTACACTAAGACTTTCAACCTAAATAATAAATCGTAGTGCAAATTCAAATCCATCATCTACCAATGGTAGGAGATTGTACTAAATAATTTGAATAGAACTTTATATTAATATGAATACGGTGCTATTTTCAACATAATATAATATTCTACAGCAAATTGTTTTAAATTACTTTAAACTTTAATACTTACGGCTTAAAGTTCCATTTACTTTAAATGAAAACTGAAACTTGGTAGGGTAATGAACAGGTAGATTACTTGTGATCCTGATTTTAAAGTCTTTTGATTTATTTCCAAGAGAAACTAAACCCGAATTCTATTTAGGTCGTGGCCTCCGTTTCTCATATACTTCAAAGCTGTTAAAAACTGCTATTTACTTTTTAAATACGTTCCGTTTGTACGTGAGAATGAGTTTAATACTAATGCAGATGATTTGGACTAAGGAAAATTAAGATTCAACTAAACTTTTCTCTGCAAATAGCAGGGTAGGCAAAGGAAATTTATTAACCTAGTGTTAAGAGACTTCGCTCCCATTAAGACGCTTCTGTTCCCCACTATATGCCGAACTCTGGAGGCATTGCGGGGCCAGAGTGAAAAAATATTAAATATCTTATTTCTTGGATTGCTAATCGAACCCACGACCCGTCACATTTACAGTCGCATACTCGTGCTCACGTCAGGACTGGCCTGAATTACACATTTCCTATATATTATATAGAACAAAAGTTAAAATATAATGAATTACCACAAACTTCCTTCCACGAATGTGACCCATATCACATATGATAATGTCACGTCGCGACCACTCGACTATTGTCTCTCCATGTAACTTACTTTGGAGCTTCATGTTTAAAGCTTATTTTCGTGACATTCGTATTAGATTAGCCTAGATTAGGAATAAACGCTTTTGTTTATGTGAATTTAAACTGTTAGATTTTAGTTTAATTGATAGTTACTGTTTGCATAGATTTGTCTAAGGAACCATGTCTAACTAATGGGATTTGATCCAAAAAGAAAAGAAGACGAAAATTTTAAATTATTTATTTTGATATATTATACAGTTTGCTTAATTGAAAAACTGGTGAATGAATAAATCTATACTCTATTTTCCTGTTACGGTTTACAAATAACGGAGAAATCGACGGACAAATATAAAATAAATGAATATAGAAAAAAAGAGAAGAAGATTTTTTAAAAAACGACGTCATTTAAAAATATACGTCTTATATACATCTAACTCAAGCGTTTCAGCCCAATTTTACCGACCATTTTACATTTTTACAGTTGAAAAAATATGAAACCAAAAAAAAACTCTATCTTAGAAGAGCTCTCCATGTTAAAAATTTTACCGAAAAATTTTGTCAAATTGGCATTCTGCTCGCGTCATTCCACTATGAAGCCGATCAAATGGAATTGAATATCGTCTCCTCGCTGCCAAATTCAAATAAACTTCTTGATAGACTGGATATATGGAATTTATCGTAGTTTATGTTGTCATAAATAAGATGTGCTCTAGGTTTTATAGTCGACTGTCGACGTCGAGTGGTTACCTAAATATACTTGTTTGTATGTAACGTGCTTGTTTACTTTTACTTTGTTTGAAAGATAGAGAAAGCTGTTAAGTTAGAATTGCGATAGATTGCGTTGATCATAAGTTCGAATCTCAAATATAGAAATATACGATAAAGATACATTTTACCGGTGTATTTAATATTTTAATTTCTTCGCTGGCTTACACCAAGGCAAAAGTTGAGTTCCGCCACTCAATACGTAGTGCATCGAAAAATCAGCAGAAATTGGGAAACGGAGTGTCTTAACATAAGCTACCCTCTGCCTATACAATAAAGAAAAAATCAAATCATCAATACAACTATGTTTTAAAAAGTTAAATTTGGTAAATTTTAACTATTAATTTAAGTAAGAGGTTACAAATAAACGTTATATTTTAAATAAACATTAACCTCAACAAACTGTAAATGATCACGAAACAACCGACTACCAAGTGGAAAATCGAAGTGGCAGTCAAATCCCGGAAATCAAATGACGCGATCCTTTTCAGGAAGTCTGAAGATGATGCCGTTCTCCAACTTCCGGCTGAGGAAGGGGTTGGATAAGGGTGGATAACACGGTATTGGTCACAGTGAATTTATTTCAGATTTACGTTTTTGTTTTTCTTATTTGTTTACACTGTGATTAGGGTGCTGCCTACTGAATATTTTCTTTCGACGATATTCTATTTTTTTTTGGATATTATTAAGAATAAAGCAAAAAAATAATATTTCAACATTAGTTTTAAGCAAAATGAAAGTAAGCTTACTATTTAAAGAAAGCTGTATTTATAAGCTCATTGTTGCGATATTATAGGGATATCTATAATCTACTACAAAATAATAGACTTTTACTTTAGTTTTATGACTTTTTTTATTTATTAAGGTTGATTGAAAGATATGGCCGAATTCGTGACATTCCATGATGAACATTAATACAACTATAATAAAATTTTATTACTTCACGATATCTGAGGTCAATAGTAGGCACAACGCGACAGGTTATGGGTTCTATCCCACTCAAGGAAATGAAGTATTTAATATTTTCATTTTCTCACTCTGGTAACGAGGCTCAGTGCAGCGTTCATTTCCGCTTCTCAACACGCAATGCTTCCAGAATTCGGAGGAAAGTGAAGAATGAAGTACCTTATTCTAGGTTTCCAGATTTCCTCTGCCTATGCCTGCCTAAAAAGTACCAAAAAAGTAATAAATTACAAATTATATATTATTCAATAATGCATTATTATACATTATTTGACTATTCCGTTTTTTTGTTAATAAGAAGAGTTTAAAAGTTTCATATTCCTTAGATGGATTAAGATATTTTCATACTATTTACTCTAAAAGTTATTATACAATACATGTTATCTTTAAAGGTTTTTTCATAAAAATATGCTCAAAAACATCGTTTCAGCATACAATATTTGAGCAACCACAACAATATTTAACAACATTCGCTCGTAAAAGCTAAAGTTAAGCTGAGAGCGTCAAGTCGACTTGAAGAGGTCGCAACAGGTATCAAGTTAATCGGGTAAAGTGTTCACAAAAGAAAGACAAAATATATTTGATGAAAGGCCTTTAAAATTGAGAATTTGCTGAAAAATCGAATAAGTTGTTCTGAATTTTTTTTTAGCAGGGTGGGAGTTTAGGCAGTGGGAACCTGAGAACCTTAACTAACTAACTAACACTCTGCTTCTCATTTCTGTCCCCAATTCTCCGCTCAATTCTTGAGGCATTGCTTCATGTGTGGCAGAACTCTACACTGGGTTTTGCCTCGTTGCTAGAGCGAGGATATACACTATAGAATTATATTATAGAAAAAAAAAAGAAAAATTCGGACCTGCGATTATCAAACAAATAGCAAACAAATAATATTAATCTTTATCAGTTTGCTATAAATTTGAAAATATTTGTATTATTCCCATTGAAACACATTCCTAAGTTTCGAGGTGCGTTTACACTGAAAATTGTAACTCCTATCTTTTGACAGTTAAAATCGATTTGCTGAAACTGGGTAGCTAGGAACTAAAACTTCTACTTTGCCGTAGTACGGACCTAATCTTGATTGTGAATGCTAAATTAGATATTTAAATAGTCTTCGAGCTTCCAAAGTTATTTAAGCTTTGGAATCAGTTAGTTCCGCTTATATTTAGTTTCCGCTTTTAGCTAGTCCATAGAGGATATATTATTATATGGGTGGATTATATTATTATACTTAGTAAGTTGTAGGCCAGTACAGCCCATTCGTGGCGTAGAGGCACAAAGTGTGACTTCAAACCGACTAGTTGTGGGTTCGATCCCCTCTTGAAGAAACGAAATATTTATTTAAATTTATATTTCTATTTCTTCGCTCTGGTGTTGATGCAAAAGGGCGGCGCTGAGTTCCGCCACTCAACACGCAATGCCTCTAGAATTCGGCGGTAAGTAGGGAACGTCACAATCGCGTTTACAGTCACAATCAAAAATGGGGACTGGAGTGTCTTAACACTATGTTTCCTGTACCTACCCTGGTGTGTTCGGGGCACAGAGTACCTAAAACTGATATCTATTAAAAAAATAATACAAATATTATAGAAATAAGGAAAACAAATCAAATAATATATATTTTATATGAAAACGTGACTTTTGTTACTACAAAAAGTTGACCCTGTTCAATATTGAATGGCAATCCCATGCTCGCGACCTACATACTACATACTACATACTATATGTACCTACGAGTATATTATATAAAAATATTCACTCCACTTGATTTGAATGTGGCCAGGAATATTTTAACTAGGACTGTTCACCTCATCCACTAGTTTGTATGACATCGTAGTGCTATTGTACGGGGGATTTTGTTAAAATTATTATTTTTTTAAGCTATTTTCTTTTTCACGCATTTTTAGTAATGTAAGGGGTAATAGAGGGAATATAAAAATCATTATGGTTTTCGTTATCTTTCTAAATTATGTGATATTGTGATGATATGTAATTTGGTCGTCGTGGCTCGATGGTACTAGGGCTTGGCGGTAAGCGCAAAGTTTGTGGGTTCAATTCTCATTCGGAGACAAAACGAGGGGAAGATTAAATTATTTTCGTTTTCCCTACTTTGGTTAGCCAATGATAATAAACAGAAAAGTCTCAAAATTAAAGTGACAAACACTAGATAACAATTATTAATATAAAATATTCATTAGATAATAGCGTTTATTTTATTTAAATAAATTTAAGACAGTTATTAATCTTTCGAACGAAAACCAGTAAGTATAGTAAGAAAATATGAATATAATCAATATCGTCATACAAAGAACTGAATGCAATAAATAATATTATAAGTTTCAATTTAAAATATATCAGATATTAAGAATTAATATTGATGAAAGCTTTTCATCCTGTTTTAATGTATAATTAAAAATGTAAAAGTTTTAAAAATACATCGATAATATTCAAAGAATATTTGATACTGGTCTTGTTTTTTATGATTCTTTTTGTCCCAGTGGGTATTCGATATTTTTTTAATTTTAGCTCTATGTCTTGTTTATATCTTCTTTATTTATGAACTTATTTGGTCGAGCTGTTAATAAAATCTAAGAATATTACACGCACTTCTAATTGTTGCTTCATCATGAAACTTGCTAATTATATATAGATTAGATGACAATACAAAATTACAGCACCATCGAGCTGGTCTGAAGATGGAATTGGATGGCTGATGGTACCTTGTTGAACTAGTGGCCCAAGTAAATTTACTTTCAATTAACTATTAAATGCTTCTTTTTTTGCTTTCATATGGACATCTACTAATGCTCCCTTACACTCACCAACAAATCTACTAACCAAAAGTCAGCTTCACGCACAATAGTTTTAGTTGTGCGTCGTATCAGTCTTTGGTAACAAAGAGATTTTTTTTAAGAAATAACATATACCTTTTTTAAAATTTCTAGCTGTAAACACGGTTAAAGGTAAAAACTCGCAGTATCGTCCCGAAGCAAATTGCCACGAACAAAACGCCGGTAGAGGCAACGCGTTATTTGAATTTTTAATACGTCGACAGGTTTCAGTAGCAGCTGTGTACGAAAACAGAGTTACATGGTGATTTCTTAGTTATTCATATTCTTATTGTGTTACTTTTTTGATTTTAACAATTTAACTGAAAGTTTGTATGTAATTTGGTTAACTAAATATATTTTTTAATTTTTTAACTAATTCTAGTATATACATAGAAAATTGAAAGTGAAAAATCGAAAACTTTTAACAAGTTCTTTCAAAATTTCAAAAAAATCGTTTTTTTAAATGTGTATGTAATCAAAAACTTCCCTTTCCTTATCCCCAAAATGGGAATCAAATACACAACCGTCCTGACCCACATGTTCACGATGACCTATGACCGGATAAATTAAAATTAAAATTTAAAAACACATGGAAATAGCAGCCCTTATTACCCATTTACAGCGTGAAAGTGACATTAAGGACTATTTATCAGCGCTCGCTCTCTGATTTTAATTAAAACGGTATTTTGGCACATCATTTATTATTCTAGCGAGAGATAACTATTAAATACAATGATCAATTAATATTATATTGATATAGTTAATGAAAAAGTTGGTATATGTTACAATTAATTATTATTATATGGACATGAATGTATTTTAATATATTTATTGTTAAGCTTCACGCTATAGCAGGTAGCAGGGAACGTAAAGGGAGCCTAGTGTTAAGACACTCCGCTCTCATTTTCCGCTGAGTTCTGGAGACGTTACAGGGGAAACTTAACGCCGCACTTCATCACGCGAGCATGGAAACGAAAATATTTAATATTTAATTATTTCGAATGGGAATCGAACTCAAAACACATCTCATTTACAATCATCATTTTGTTTGTTACCTGTGGCATGCCTAACCTCAATGTACAAAATTATGTGTATTTAACACATAATATTTCAACTAATCGAACTTAAAACCATCATATTTCAAATATTCTCAACTAATTTCACAATTTACTATAGAAAAAGCTAAAAAAGCCTCAAAAACTGCCACCGTCATACAAAAAAGAGAGCCTTTGTACAAAGTGACATAGGCTAAACATTCTCTTCCGTTTCCTGTTAGCCAGCATTTTACTCCGCCTTTTTAGTTTCTGACCGTAGTGGGCGTTACAAAGGGGATTCCATTAATATGAGTGAAGCGTTGGATGCAAATGAGTTTAATTGATAGGTTGATGCCTTGCGTAGAGTAGACTAGGGGATTGAACTTGGTTGTGTTTTATTTAATTTCTTATGTATTAGGTTATTCTTTTTTTATGTATAATTTATGTATAGTATACTTAAATAAAAAAAATAATAAAATCGACTTCAATACTACAAAGATAATTAAGAAAATAACAAATATTTTAATTAATTCAAAATACAGATATTTAACGATTTTTTTGATATTTTATTATCTTTTTACTATTTAATCAGGGTTTTAGTAGGTGCCAATCTAGGTAAATAAAAAAAGATGAAAAAATTAAAAAAAATCTATTATGTTTATTTTTCATCTAGTTTGATATGCTTATATTTACTTTTTATTTATGTGATATCATATTTTTTAGTTCTAGTAAATCACACACTACTTTGACCTCTCAAAATCTCCACCCATTATATAAATATACATATATAAACAAAATAAATAATTTTGCCACTCCACTGCGAGAATGGACGAATTTACTAAAAGCTTAGTTATTATTCATAATAATGAGGAAGCTTGGAAGCTTGTTGTAGTTTCGTAATAACATTTTACTACAGTTAGCTTCGAAGTACAGTTTCTTGACAAATTTTATTTTAAAATTATTATTTAAAACTGTCTCTTAATGTAGATAATGTATAATATTTCATACATTGAGGACGGTAAGAAAAAAATATACAGAGTTTGTATATGCTGTGTTATAGTTTGTAGATTAATTGTTGATAATATATTGTTTTATAATGTGAAAATAAAAAAAAACATATTTTTTATTTAACTTCACGCTGTATAACACATATTGTAGGGTAGGAAAAGAAATAGGGGAATGTAGTGTCAAGACTGTTTCTGCAGAATATTCTAGATAGCGCGTGTTGATTGGCGGAACTCATCGTCTTGTTACAAGATGAATTTAAAATAATTCGTTTCCCTAAGTGCGGATCGAACCCACAACCGTCGCGTTTACAGTCATAAGCTGTGCTACTGCTGCATGTTTATTTTATAAGTTCTTAGTAACAGACAATGTAAAGTTGTAAACACCGAATTCTCGACGCATTGCGTGCTGAGTTGCGGAGCTCAACGCCATATTACCTTGTCACCAGAGCGAAGAAATTAAAATATTTAGTATTTAACTCGCCCCAGTTGAAATCGAACCCACAACCATCTTACATACACTTGTGAGGTTGCAAAACGACCACATGACATATCATCGGATACACATATCTATATCGATATAAACTCAATATCTCCTTATCACCCCCCATACTTATTCATGAATTATAAAACGCTTTGCTGCAACTCAGAACTACCAAGTTTCGTACTACGGCTGTGAAGCTCTCCCTGTGGGACTCTGTTACTCAATTAAGTAAAGAGTACTCGTATCCCTGAGAGGGCTATCGGTGCATATCTACATTTTTGATTTCTAGCTTCTGTGTTTTAGCCACCTTGTAGGTGGAATGTGGTGGTAGGTGGTCGATTGGGTGGTCGTGAGATCGATTCTCGGTTCATTAAATTTATGGTATCATATATCTATTTTACATTCATAAAAAAACGACTCAAGTTTAAGGTAGCGTTTGTAAGCGTGATGATCGTGTTTGGAAACTTCACTCAGGTTTATTCTTTTCATTTTGAAATTCTAGTAAAATAAAGATGTGAGACGTGGCGTTGATTTCCACCATTCAATATTCAATTCGGGCTGAAAACAGAGAACTAAAAATCAAGTCGATGTAAGTACGTATCGAATAAAATAATTAAAAATTAAATAATCTTATAGCCTTTGTGTGTTACACAACGACTGTAAAAGTAACGGTTGTGTGTTCGATTCCCGGCTCGAGAATGAAATATTTAATTTTCATTTCCAGGCTCTGGTAATGAGTATTACCTTTTGCCACTCAACACACAATTACTGAAGAGTTCATCGAGTTCGCTGTGCCTTGAACAAGAAAAAAAATATTATAAGCCAAACAACATTACTAGCCTTTTGGCACATCAATGTAAATTTAATTCTATTGAAATTTCTCTCACTCATGCGAGCATTTATAATGTTGCCAAACGACATGTCAGAGAAACAATACTTCTTAAAAACAATGTCACGTCTAGTGTACTATGCTTGAAACGTTGCCAACGGATAAAACTACACTGACATAAAAACGAACACTTCAAACATTTTTTTTTACTATAACCTTCTGTTAGTTGTCGGCCATTTTGTTATGTTTATATTCATTTCTAATTAGGATATCGTTGTGTTTGTGGAATAGGTTCTAGCTCGATCGTGAAGGCTGTAGGTTCGATCCAGTCAGAGGAATTAATTAGTTTTTTTATTCTCTCGAAAGGCGAAGTGCGGTATTGAGATTAGCTACTCGAAACGTCTTGAAAAGCGCAAGTAGTTTTAGGATTTTTTTTATAAATTAATGTCAGGCTATAGTGGCATCTAACTGTAAACGCAACGGATGTGGGTTCCAGAACTTGGCGAAAATTGAGGAACGAAATGTCTTTACACTAAGCATTGTCTGTCAAGTCTTAACACTTAACACTAAGCACAGCAAGGTAGAGGTATCTGCCTTGCTGTGTGCGGGATTCAATGTGAAGCTAGAAAAAATGTAATTATTTAAAATTATTTAAACACAACTATCCCCCTTAGTAGAACGTAACCCATAATCATTACGTCAGACGTTTTTCTACTGAACCACAATTGTTTTATGAAATACCAATATCACTTCTCAACTCTTTTGTCATAATTGAATTCTAACATTTTGCGCATTCTGAACTAAATTGTCAGATATTTTCGAAAGCAACAACTTTTTCAATTAAGCACGATGATAAAATTCCATTCTCCATAACATAAATGACTTAACTTAAAAGTTGACTAACTTTTAAGGTCGCGTGTCAAAGACGTATTCATATTGTGCCTGCGATTCATTTTTCGACATATTTGGGTTCCCCTAAAATTTGGTTGATAATTGGAAAAGTAAGATTGGTTAAGTTTTCGCTAAATAACTAATAAATGCTTATTTTTTGTATGACTTCCTTTAAGTTGCATCTGACGTTATTTATTTCCTGAAATTAACTTGTATGTTTTATCCCTCGCATAGCAGGGGTATAGGCAGTGGGAACCTGGGAACGAAGTGTTAAGATACTCTATTCTCATCAAGACACCTCCGTTCCCTATTTACGGTCGAAATCTAGAGGCATAGACAGCACATAGAAGGAACTACGCGGCGTAGAACGCTGAAATTAGACATTCTTTAGGGAATGTGTACTAAGAGAAAATTTCTGAAATTTCCTAGGAAATGGTAAAATGATACACTTTTTCCTTTTATATTTCACTCAAACGAAGTTTCAAACGGAAACTAGTAAGAAAATATTATGTTATTAAGATTTTCTCATCTAAATAAAATTACGCTATAAAAATATTTAAAATTGAAATGCAAATTCTACTTAAAAAGATAGTTTCATCCGCGGCGCGACGTGTTTAAATATTTTAGTTTATTCAAGAGAAAGTAAATATTTTAAAAACTATGGGAGGAAATATTCTTAAGCATGATTAAACATGATATTGGTGTTACACAGGGTCGTGGGCGGCGGTGATCACTTACCATCAGGTCAGCTCTACGCTCACTTGTCTTCTCCAACAAAAATGTAGAAAAGGTAATTAAAGTAGAATTAAGTTATACTGGACAAAAGGCGATGTAAAATTTTACTACTTGATACAAATATCTTGAAAATTTAGCGAGAAATGCAGAATTGTGTACAGAAGCTTCAGTATACGGTAAAAAATATAACCGTTGTACTCTTGAACATTATTAATAATAAAAAAAGTTAATATATTACCCATTAAAATTTCATAAACATTTAACTGAAACTCTAAAACATTTTAAAGCTAGAAACACATAGTAAAATACGCCACGTTAATTTCACGGCCTAATTTTATATTAATCTAACTTTTAAGTGAAAATGCGTAAGAGAACGTTCTAATGTATTCAACATGGCTGTAACTTAAAACGTAAAATATTTAAGTTGAAATTTCGCCACCAGCTCTTTGACGACTTTGGCCTAGTTCTTTGGCTAAAGCACTTTTGCTCAGCGGTCATTGGTGACTATTAAGATTCTTCTAAGCTTCATGTAGGCTTAGGCTTGAAACTAACATCGTAATTACTTTACACAGTTTTTAGTAAAATTATAGTGGAGCTTAAAAGGAAAACCTTGTGGGCGTCGCGGTGAAAAAACATATTTACACGAAATAGGTGCTTCACTGAGCATGGAGATCCTTTGACTTGGGTCGAAAAACTGATATGATGATGATAAGGTATTGCCAAGGCACTAGACTCAGCTGAGGTTAATGGATGTTCAGTTTCCAGGACTTTCGGATAGAGAAGATCGAGGAGCAGGAACATCATGGCAGAGAGAACCGTACTTTAATTTTTCGTTTAACATACGGAAAGTTTGCGTAACTTATGTCAAAACAGTTTCAGTTTGTCAAATTTTACATTATGTAGAATTGAAATAATTAAGTTCAAAATATGCGAACTCGCAAAGCGTACGCTTCTCGAAACTTTCTTAAAACATTATTACTTGACGTCGTGTCATAATTTCGTCTTGAATTTCCTCTTTCAGGCATCACGTAGGGGAAGTAAGTTTTATAAAAGTACTAGCGACCCCCTTGCGGCTTCGCCCGCTTTTACTACTGGATTATTCCACCACTTAAGATAATGTGAAAATTAATTAAACCCTAATGCAACCCGCATTTCTGTAGTTTCAATAAGGATTTTCCAATTGTTTTACACAACAAGGATTTTTTAGTAGGTACCGTAATTTTAAATCTGTGCTACTAATCTTTTCAGGTACTTATTAAAATATATTTAAATGACTATTTTTAGATAGTTAAATGAATATTTTTAAACGGAAGAAATTATAAACAATACCTACCTACTAATAACTACTACAAAAAATATGAAACCAAATATATCACGCTGAAATAATACATTCAATTCCAGTTATCCAGTAGGTACGTGCAAACGCATCTAAATCTTCGTTGCTATAAAAGCAGGCGCGTTTTTTTTTTCGAGCTTGTGGTTAATGCTGAAGAGGGTATTCTGTCCCTGATGAAAAGCAAGCACTATGTGGCTGCTTGTGAGGAAAATTAAATAGAATGCATCGGCCGGGAATCGAACCCGGGCCGCCCGCGTGCCAGGCGAGCATTCTACCACTGAACCACCGATGCGTGTAAGGCAGGCGGGCGCGGCGGACGCGCTTGTATAAGCAAAATATCGCGGGGCGCGTTTCGCAGCAAGGATTTTTTGATATTGTAACAACTTCTAAAGTACTGATTAAGATGAAAAACAGTAAAAGACAGTGTTGGTCTACATTAAATGGCCAACGTAACTAATATACTTATTTATATGATGAGAGTAAGGGATAAGTGAAACTTGAGTAACATACAGCTGATGTGTCAACGGCGTGATGTGTCAACAATTAAATGCGTTTTTCTCTAAAACTATTCGCAATTTCGAAATAGTGTTAAAAGGAAATTTTATCTTCGTTTAACGTAGAAATTTAATAAAGTATTTTAAAGGATAAGGATTAATACCATTATGGAAAAATATGACTCACAATAAAAAATATATTGAAATTATTATTTTTAGACAGAAAAATGATCACTACACGTTATTCTTAAAAGATACGAATATGCTCTCGCGGACTTTTTTGTAGATTTCATTAAGTGGAACAATACTCCAGTACATTTTTTTCATGTAGGGGAATTGTGCTCAAGATGGCATACTATGATAAGATGACACACTACCAATATTGATGAAACTATTAGCGCTAAGTGCGATCTTGTGACGTTTTAGAGAGTGTCTGTAGGTGCAGCTAGTGCTTAAATTCAGTATGGCTGAGAGTGAATGCAGTTGGGCAAGTAATTCATGTTTTCGTTATTTTCAATTGCAACAAATTTTTCTTTCGCTTTTGCTTGATGGTGAAAAGACATGTAAGATAAAGATTTTCTAATTGAACTAATTATAAATGTAAAATGGGATTATTATATGACACAACTAACGCTAAAAGCGCATCCTAACCTATAAACTTTTGTCACAACGGTTAAAATTAAATTCATATATCTATTGGGTAAGATGACATACAAAACGTGAGTATAAGATGGCATACTATCTTACCCTTATAAATAGAATCGATGTATTTTTTTGCTTTAGCTACAAAATGCCTGGCAATTACAAACGAATATATATTGGTCGCAAGAAGACATGGATATGGCTGCTAGAGCAAGGGTATTCAATAGCCGCAAGTGACGAAGCTTATTTCCCTTTTGGAAAAGGAAGTGACTGATAACGAAATCCAACCTCATAAAATTTGCAACATGTATGAATCTGGCCTTAATACTGTTTAAAAGCCCCTCAGCAAAGAAGAAACTATTTATTTGTGAACTATGCTCGACAAATAAAGATGGCATTTTTATGCCACATAGTATGTATGTCATTTTACCCTGTAGATATGTCGTCTTACACTGGTCGACCCGAGTGCGATTTTTGTTTATTTTTATGATGTTTGAAAGATGATTGTTCTGAAACTAAAATAATTTCGTTGATTATGAAATATATAATAGTATACGCAATATGCTGTTTTCAGATGACTTTATTTATTTGAAATATTTGTCTTGAAACAAAAAGTATGTCATCTTAAGCACAATTCCCCTAGTACTTACCATTAAAGCAGCGCATGCGCGAAAGTATCTCAACGGGTAGGACTTTATACATATTTATCGTATTTATCTTAATTTACATAAGAATGTACAAATAATAAACTATATATAAACCTTCTACGAAAAATACTCGACCTAATGGTGAAAACCGCATAAAAATCCGTTGGGTGGTTTAGAAGAAGAAGAGTTAGAAACAACAGACAGACACGAAAAGCGACTTTGTTTTATAAGATATAGGATAGGATGCGACTGTAAACACGACAGGTTATGGGATCGATTTCCACTTGAGGAAATTAAATATATAATATTTTGACTCCTTTACACTAGTAACGAGGCAAGCACCTCCACTCAACACGCATTTAGGAAACAGAAGTGTCTTAAGAGAGTGGAGTGTATTAGCATTAGGTTCCTAGATTCTCTCGGCCTACCCTGCTATGTGTAAAATACAATGTGACGCTAAAAAAGATAAAAAAATATACAACATTGTAATATATAATTACAGTCATAAAAAAACCAAGGCACTCTTTGTTCCTTAAAATCACTTAAAAACTCGGCTATTACATCCTATCAACGAGCCTGGGTAAGCAAATATCTTATAAACATATAATTCTACTATCTCAGGCGCCCAGGCGGGAATAAAGGTAGAATACCTAATAAGCACGTATCACGATTCGATTATAAAATTATATTTTTATTAATATAAGGAAAACACGTAGGTCGTCGTGGTACAAGCTTGCGATTGTAAAAGCGACATTTGTGGTTTCGATCTCCACTCGGAATAGTTGAATAAATAAAATATTTAATATTTTAATTTTCTTCCTCTGGTAACGAAGCAAAGCATGGCGTTGAGTTCTCCCATTGAACAAAAAAATGCCTTGAGAACGAGTAATAATGGAGAACGAAAATGTCTTCATAAAAACGGAGTGTCTTAAGATTTTAATTTAAATTAGTTTCCTCGTCTCACTCGATTTACTGTATAGTGAAGATATATACAGACATACAGTAAACATAAATGTTTTCAAAACAGCATATTATCAAAGTTAACGTTAATATCTTTAAGAATTAAAATAAAATTAAAATAAAAGTAGTATTCAAAAGATTCTTTCATTTCATGTTTCTACTTATAAAAAAATATATAAGAGTATGTATGTATACTTTTACACCTTATTATCATTTGGAAAGTACAGAGTGAATAGTTTTAAAACATTTTTTGCATAAATATGTTAAAATTTTAAAAAGCTGTATTTTAAAGGCAAGGCTAAAATATAACAAAAAATAACTTTTATAAAAATATAAAATATATGAATAAGGAAACTACTGAGCTCTACATTATAATTTTTCTCATTATATTTAGTGAAAGTGCTAGTCAGTGTTATGCTGTAAAGTAGTTTTGTGTATTTTACTCGTTGAGCTCCAACTAATGTTAGAATTCCAAAATAACAATACAAAATGTGTTGTTTGTTTATATAGATCAGTTACCAAGTTATAATATTGTATTTTCATAATCTGCGATTAAAAATAACTTAAAGGAAAAAACCAATAGCTTAGAATATAGTCAAAAGTAATAATACTTCATAAGTACATAATTGCAATTGTTTTATGTTTGATGCATACGTAAATATTTTTAAATCATATTTATTAACTAACATTTGAGGCCCCTTCATCGACCAAGGCATCCTTTAATTTTTTTTTAGGAAAAACAAGGCAAATGAACGGGTCACCTGATGGTACTTGTAAGTGATCATCGCCGCTTACCACCAATACTAATACCAGAGGAGCTACAGGTGCTTTGCTGGTCTGTAAGATGGAGATAGACGCGCTTTTTGAAGGTACCCAAGTCGTATCGACCTGGAAACAGACCTCTTTAAGAGTCCCGACTTCTTCTAATTTTTCCTTTCCTATTGAAAACTATTTTCTTTTACTTGAAAATAACTCCAGAAGAACCTAACAATTTCATAAAATCGTATACTAATATCTGTATTCAATTTCAATCAGCTACCATCTTGGATACTTGGAATAGTGTACATATTAAATATTAAACTGGCAAACGCAAAACAACCGAAGAGGGATATTATTGGCTATTGAATTGCGGTTAAGCATTGACGAAGTTTCAAATAACATAGTCTCGGTTAGCATTCCGATAGATACAAGAAATAAGTCATGGCGATAGCGCAGTGAAGTTTATACATTTATTGTTTAATGTAAAACTGTATAATTATTTGTTTCTTTTTTATTAATAAGTTAATAAAGAAAAAAAGGATTAAATACATAATTACAATATGAGACAAAACGCGACGCTGAGTTCCACCATTCACCATATAATATCTCGAAAATTAGATGAAAAATGGGGAATGGAATGTCTTTCTCCATTCGATAAGACCAATTTTATCTCTAAAATAATAAACAAAGATTAGAATATTAAAAAATATACTCCATTAATTCAGTTAAAAAGTATCATTTAAAATATATATATATAAAAAATATATAAAAATATATACGAGAACATATTAAAAATATTTGTTCAACCGCCCACGCCTTCAACTTGAACCACAAACAATATCGTAGGAAATACCGATTTCCCGTTCACCGTATCAACGGCGTACCGACCGTGTCCCGGCCGCTGGAATCACCGGCTTTCAATTTATACGACTTGAATGATACCTGGATAAATGTTATTGCTGAACTGTCGTGGTTTCATATTTCTTTATAATAATCTGGATATTTGATTTGCATTTTATATGATTTTAAAATTGAATTTTCTAAATAGTACAAAGATATTTTTGTTAATATAAAAATATTATTATTAAACGACGAAAACGAAAGGAAATGGTTATATTAAACTGAACTTCACTCAGTTTCACGTTGTATTCTTAGCGGGATAGTCAGAGAAATCAAACGCCATTGGCGTTTGGCGTTTGATTTCTCTGACCGCCAAACATACCTCTTTCTTCAAATCCAGTCATCTACGTCTTCATACATGCCTTCCGGGGGATCTTCGTACTTTCTACATGACCTTCCTCTAGTAACTTTGATACTGTCTTTCCAAAGGTCACGCAGCCTTTCCACATCCATCCTTATCGTCCATCTCTACTGAACAGTATATCTAAATACAAATTGTACAACCAAGCTCACATAGCGCATCCTTGTTTAATACCCAAATGTATGTCAAACCAAGCCGACATACCAGCTCCTACTCGCATGCAGGTGAGTGGTCTAAGAGAATTTTCAGAGTAGTATCTCCCATAATTTCGTACTCACGATTCTCTCAAATGAATTTTCCAAGTCCACAAAAGCACAGAAAAGTTTTTGGTTAACGAAAAATAATTTTTCCGTGGTCATGCGGAGGAATAAGATCTGATCCATACACCCTGGTTCAGGCCTGAAGACACGTTAAGCCTCCGGCAACAGCCTTCCCGGTCTTTATTTATATTACGTTATAGCTCATATTTTAACATGCTTAGAAATGGATACCATACAAATGATTACATAAGAAAGTTATTATTTAAGGAACTATTCTATAGATCAAACAAAACAACATTAACAAATCAAAGTACCAGAAAATACAAGAAACATTTGAAAACACTTTAATAGACCACAGAAGGCTTTTGAAATATACAAAAGAAAAGGGTTGTTCGAAATAAGGACATCAGTCTCGAGTTCCCATTAACTACTTTAATTAGGTTTACTGTCTGTCTATCTAGACTAGACGGAAGTGCTTAATTAGTTGTGCCTAACCTGAGAGGAAATTGAATAGTCAAAGGTCTTTCGCATTGAATCAACATCGTTTTTTTTTTTTCAGAAAAAAGCTAGTGGAAGTGAAAGTAAATTTGAGTGGTTGAGGCCAGTTGCGGCGAAAGGGCATAAAGTGCTGTTCGCTACGTGTTGTGGGTTCGATTTTCACCCAAGGGAATTTATAAAAGTTAGTTTAATTATTTCACAAAAGTTAAAATATTTGCAACATTGAGTGGCGAAACTCAACGACGCTCTTTGTCTACCAGACCGAATCGTCAATTATCAGGCTATTTTAATATATAAATATTATTGACACGGAAACCACTATAATTTAATATAATCAAAATAATTATGGAAACTATTTTCACTGTCAGGTTATTAATTGAATATACCATTTTCCAAACACAAATCTGTCGCTAAGGGTAGGCCTCAATCACAATGAACATCTAGCTATTAATTATATTGTCCCGATTGTATTGACAAGGGTAATCTTGGTTTCTCGAACCGTCTTACGGGAAATTACACCAAAATTTATGAAATTTCCAGAACAGAATAGATCCTCCGAAATATTTTATAACATTTTTGATTACATTTAATTTGCAGAAACAGTTTAATCTGACGATCATTTAGTCTATATTAAACTTTACTCGTTTTACATAAAAGGAACTTCTTAAGCTCGACGGACATTCAACCTTTTCTTTAAAACATTTTGTTTTACGGCCAACAAACGGCCTAAGTTCCAGCGTTGGTAAATGGCGGCGGGTATCTCGTTACATTAAATTAAAAACAAAAATACATTAGAAAGAGGGATTTTTAAGGGAAAAAGTAGCACGAGCTAAGCTAAATAGAAGTTCTACTTTAGAATTAATCTGGGACTTCTTGTGATAGGTAAGTATTAGTATATACTGAATAAAATATCGCTTTATCCCGCACACAGCAAGATAGGCAGAGGGAACTTAGTGCTAAGACACTCCGTTCCCCACTTTCTGCCGAATTCTGGAGGCATTGCTTGTTGATTGGTATATCTCAACGTCGCGCTTTGCCTCGACACCAGAACGAAGATATGGAAATATAAATTTTAATAAATATTTAATTTCTGCCAGTCGAACCCACAACCAGTCGCATTTAAAGTCACACTTTGTGCCTCTGCGCCACGACTGGCCTCAGTATATACTGGAACGTGGCAAAAGCGGTACATTTCGAATTGAAATTCTGAACAAACCTACTAAACTGGGAGCGTGTTTCCGAATGCCGATGTTTTGGCCGCGACGTAACTATTTGCAAGCATATGCCGAAATGAGTTTGGTCAACGTGTCATGCGTGGCTGGAAACGGTAATGGCAAAAATGTTTGGGTTGTTCGTGTAATGACATATGGTTATTGTTTGGGATAAAGGAATTTTCATGAAGTGGGTTTGTGTTTCGTGCGTTTGTACTGTTAATGAATTTAATTTGGAATGTATTCTTTTTTATTTGTTTTATGTTGTTGTTTATTAAGAGTACAGTTGGGGCTAGTATATTTTGAAATAACATTTTATTTTATTTTGATTGGACATAATATGAAAAAAAGTCCCATTCTGGAAAACTGGGAAAAGAGTGTTTTAATACTAAGTCTTCTTTAAGCTTAAGAAAATCAAAATATTTATAAATATTATTAATAAACCAAAATTTAACCATATCCAAAATATTATATTATATCATCTGCTAAAAAATATTTGTTTCCATTATCATTTCCAGAAAAAAAAAACCCACAAAAAGCGTATAATAAATTATCACTCAAGCTACTTAAGCTCCGGTCCTAGACCCAGGTGCAACCTCTGTCACTTAAACCTTTTAAGGGTTAGCGCATTACGATACCATATATCTTTCGCTTACGGAATTTATGTAACCAGTCAAGAAATGCTAAAATTATTATAATTTTGATGTTTTAATATAAAGTAATATTTACTTATATTTTATATGTCATTTATATACATATTATTATAATTTTAATATATTATATACCTATTTCATTTAAAATGTTTGTTAACTTTATTTAAAGCACTTGTTTTAACTAAAATCCAATAATAGATCCGCACAGCAATCACTGGATATCTCCGCACAGGGAATCCTAGTGAGATATCCAAGGTTCAAATTCTTGACATTCAAGCGATTTTCTTTGTCAAAAAATTGTCTTGTAAAATTGTCTTAATGTAATTTTCTATTGGTTTTTGTAAATAAAATAATAAATAAATATAATGTTAGCATTGCTTTGCTCCACGCTGTATATATAGCTTTTTTAATTTTTCTGCATTTTCATAGGAATAACGTTAATAGAAGAAATACTCAATTCATGATTTTTCATTTTCACGTAATGATTGCCTAAATATACATTTCGTCAGATAAAAATATAAAAAAATATATAGACATTAGCTAATATGAAACATATTTCATAACCTATCGTCTTGCCTATATATAAATACTTCCTGATATATTTGACATAACTCAATTAAATAGCCAGTTTTCCTCCCAATATTATACGAGTATATCCTAGTTATATTTAATATACTACGGATGGGATTGCACGGTACAACGCTTTTATATTATTCGGATAAGTAAACAAATAAGGGTAACTTAGATCTGACAGCTAGTTGATGGCCAGCCTTATCTGGCCTTGGGGAAATAAATTAATGGAATTTCATAGTAAAATGGGCAAAATGTGTAGATATTTTGGAGAAATTTATTTACAGACTAAAACAGTATGTGTAACAAAATTTACATTACATTAAATTTATTATTATAATTTAAAAAGATAAGATTGTTACTCCAAGTTTTCGCCTCCAAAAAGTTAATAAATCTTTTATGGGTCTGAGCATACGTGTATATAATAAAATTCCGCAGTCTATTCTAGGTTTGCCACTTCCAACATTTAAAATATCATTAAAAAAAATTCTAACAAGTAAAGCTTATTACACTGTTCAAGAATATTTAGAAGATAAACATGTATGGAATTAATGTCTATTGAATGAGATATAGGATAGCTGCCAGCAAATGTAATAGATTGTACCATTGACTTTGAAAAGAGCAACTGTTGAGTTTCTTGCCGGCTCTTCTCAGCAGAAGTGCCTTCCGAACCGGTGGTAGCTTTTTGTTCATATGTTCATTCGACGATTCAAAAGTGCTTATTATAAGTTTATTTGAATAAAGAATATTTTGAATTTGAATTTAATTATTATATTTTTAATTTAGATCCTGAAGTAAAAATCTTATTGTTGAAATATTAAAATTTGACTTTACCGATTGATACAACACTATGGCAGAATGTGTCACCTCACTTTTGTACTAACTGTTGTTATAATCTGTGCTCTGTGGAATCTCGTCAATTATTAAACTACGTTATAAATTTCTTTGATCTTTTAATTAATAAATTCATCAGGTTATGGGCCCAGACCACCTGATTGATCTTTCAAAACAGTTAACAGTATAAAACAGTATAAAAGTTTCATTGAATTCGTAATAAAAGTAGTTCCGAATAGTCATAACCTTAAAGTCAACACGTGCTTTCCTGTTTCTTGCAATCTCTTCATCAGCAAAATGTCTTCTACAAATACGATGGCACTGATTGAAAAACTGACTGGAAGAGAGAACTATCCAACGTGGAGATTCGCCGTTCAAACGTATCTTGAGCACGAGGACTTGTGGCAATGTGTCACAGCGAAAGAAACACTTGACCCCAAACTTGACACAAAAGCTAAGTCTAAAATAATTTTATTGGTACATCCTATCAACTATGTACATATACAAGAGGCGAAATCTGCCAAGGAGGTGTGGAATAACCTCTCTAGAGCTTTTGATGACAAAGGATTGACGCGAAAGGTTGGCTTATTGAGAGATCTGATAACCACAACATTAGAATCATGTCAAAGCATAGAAGACTATGTAAACAAGATAATATCAACAGCACACAAGTTAAGAAATATAGAATTTGATGTAAATGATGAATGGCTTGGTACGCTATTGCTAGCTGGCTTACCTGAAGTATACCAGCCAATGATCATGGCACTTGAAAGCTCCGGTGTGGCAATAACTGCTGATGCTGTGAAAACTAAGCTATTACAAGATGTAAGAAGCTCTGAAAGTAATGCATTATATGTGAATAAACACAAAGGGAATAAGTTGCAGGTTGCCAAACAAGCTTCAGAGAAAACAACTAAAAGTAAAGGTCCAAGATGTTTTGTGTGTAACAAATATGGACATATAAGTAAACACTGTTGGCATAAGAAGAAACAGTCAGATCAAAGTGGAAACTATGTGGCAGTATTTTCTGCGACAGAAGACAATGAAAATGGATGGTTTATAGACTCTGGAGCGTCAATGCATATGACTATGCACAGTGACTGGCTATATGACAAAATACCACCACCAATAAATACAATAAAAGTGGCAGATGACAAGAAACTTTTAGTGGAATCTTGTGGTAAAGTAAATTTAAATGTGATCGGCAGTAATGGCAAGATGAATACAATTCAAGTTAAAGATGTTCTTTATGTTCCTGGTTTGGCCACCAATCTTTTATCTGTCAGTCAAATTATTAAAAATGGATGTCAAGTACAATTTGATCACAAAGGTTGTAAAATATCAAACAGAAATAATGAACAAGTTGCCACTGCAAAGATGAGTAATAATATGTACAAACTGAATACTCATAGTATGCCTGCCTACACATCTGTAACAAAAGAAAATGACTGGTATTTATGGCATCAGAGAATGGCTCACTTAAATTTTGAAGACTTGAATAAATTAACAGAAAGCTCTGGATTGAAGTTGGAAAATAAAGAAAAAGTAATATGTATTTCTTGTCTACAAGGAAAACAATCAAGAATACCTTTCCCTACTGAGGGATCACGAGCTCAAAATGTACTGGAACTCATCCACTCTGATGTTTGTGGACCCATGGAGGTATCATCTCTTGGAGGTGCCCGTTACTTTGTTACATTCATTGATGACTTCACTCGAAAGGTATTTATATACATATTAAATAAGAAATCAGAAGTGTTTGAAAAATTTAAGGAATTTAAAGCCTTAGTGGAAAATAAACTTGGTTTTAATATAAAAACACTCCGTACTGATAATGGGAATGAATATTTAAGCAATGATTTTAAGCATTTTCTTAAAATGTCTGGCATTTCTCATCAAACTTCCGCCCCCTATACCCCTCAACAAAATGGTCTGGCAGAGCGAATGAACAGAACTCTATTAGAAAGAGCAAGATGTATGTTGCTTAATGCAAAACTAAATAAACAATACTGGGCTGAAGCAGTGACAACAGCAGCACATATCACTAATAGATGTCCAACAAGGGTGTTAGATTATTTAACACCAGAAGAAAAATGGACTGGTAAAAGGCCAGATATTAGTAATATAAAAGTCTTTGGTTGTGAAGCTATGGTTCACATCCCTAAAGAAAAAAACAGGAAGTGGGATCCAAAGGCAATAAAGATGATCTTTGTGGGCTATAGTGAACAAACAAAAGGCTATAGGTTCTTTGATCCAAAGACAAGAAAAACCTTAATCAGCAGAGATGCAATTTTTATTGAAAGTTCAGTAAAGAGAGATTATGCAGCGGTGCCATTATCTGAGTCGGTTTCGGAATTAAAAATTGAAAATGAAAGCCCGACTAATAATGACACAACATCTGAAAGCACTGAAGACTCCTACCAATCAGATGATGGATCTATATATGAACCAGATGAAACAATTGAGGAAATGGAATCAGAACGAAATATAACAACTAGATCTAAAATGCGGACTGCTAAAATGCAAGGTAATACTTATATGTGTGCAGACGAAATAATTGATCAATATGATGTTCCAGAAACCTATGCTGCAGCAATATCCACTGACAATGTGCATGCTGAGAAATGGAAACAGTCAATCAAGAAAGAACTAAATGCACACCAAAAGAACAACACCTGGAGTTTAATTGAAAAACCAAAAGGAGTACGACTAATTGACTGTAAATGGGTTTTCAGAGTAAAAGATAATGGGTCAGTGTTTAAATCAAGACTATGTGCCAAAGGATGTGGACAAATAAAAGATATTGACTACACTGAAGTTTACTCACCAACAGCAAGATATGATTCAATAAGAATCTTACTCTCAGAAGCTGTTCAACATGAATATGAAATGATGCAGTTTGATATCAAGACTGCATTTTTATATGGAGATGTGAAAGAAGACATTTATATGAGAGCACCTGAAGGTTTGGATGTCTCACCAAATCAGGTATGTAAACTTAATCGTTCACTCTATGGTTTAAAACAAGCACCAAGATGCTGGAATCAAAAATTTGACAATCTGCTTAAGAAATATGGATTTAAGAACAGCCATGCAGATAGATGTGTTTATCTTGGAAATGTTGATAATAATAATATCTATTTATTACTATATGTTGATGACGGTCTACTGATGTCAAAGTCAAACAAAGCATTACAGATAGTAATATGTGAACTTAAAGATAATTTTGAAATTACACAGAGTGATCCAAAGAATTTTGTAGGAATGCAATTAGAAAGATTTGAAAAATGTATTTTTATCCACCAAACAAAATACATTGAGAGATTATTATGT
>JAEBDU010013372.1:498090-525470 GCA_016802625.1 Heliconius numata | reverse complement strand
ATAGCGTTACTTTAGGACTACATAATTATGTTTACATAAAAGATTTGAGTGTATATTTTGTTATAAATTATCAATTTTAAAAAATAAAAAGCTTTTTTATTTTTAAAGCATTAGTCACACAAAAGAAGCATTACAGTTAAACGTTAGAGAAGATTTACTTTTCTCAAGATAGAGACTAGAATTTAGATTAGACTTTTTAGTCGACTGCTTTGCCAAATAAATAGAATAGTATAGCTTCTACAGTATAAATGTAATACTATATTTAAAATTCAAGATAGAATTTGGAGCCATCATGGTACAGTTTGACAGGATCCTTCTTTACAAATAGATGATTGTGATTTGGATTTTAAGTCTCGACTATGATTATATTTAATTTAACATTTTCAATATTAACTCTTTAATGGGTGGTAGAACTCATTCTACCACCCATTTAAGAGTGGAGAACGTAATGACTAATTACTAGGTTTCCTGCGATTATCCTGCTCTAAACAAAAAAATATAGTTACCCAACTGGTTGCTGTCAAAATCTGACACATAGGGGCCAAATAATTCTCATTTCTATTCTCTCTTTTACTTTTTTTAGACATGTAACTTTTATTACGTCATTAAAAAGTTACTTTTTAAAATGATCACTATTGACTGTCCAATAATTTGCGCTGACATTCAACATAGCAAATGAATCAAACAGCTATTTAAGTTACGCTTTTTAGAAATCCACCGCCAAGAATTTCTAAAGGTTGGTCGAAGAATTTCTTCCATTACGCTCTAAACAAAACGGGTCTTTATGTTCATTTCGATCTAAAGTTGTCTAAAGTCGGCTCCTTAACACAGTAATGCCATTAGAAAGGCATAGAAACCTTGAAAATAGTTTAAAAGGTTTTATTATCTATATATATAAAAGGACTTGTCCTCACTGACTGAGGTAAGACGCACGCGCAGCCTTAACCGCTGATTATAGAAACGTGAAATTTGGACAGATGTTTACTTTCGTAATCTGGACATCCACTAAGAAGGAATTTTGTAAAATTTTTACCCTAAAGGGGTGAAATAGGGGTCAAAGTTTGTATGGAAAAAAAATTAAATCGGCACCGATTTTTATAAAATTTGAAATTTAGATTTTTAAAAGTATTTAATTGAACACGTGTTTCATCGTTTTCTAGAATTCTCCCCCTAAGGGTACAAATAAGGGGTTGAAAGTTTGTATAGAATTTTTTTTCAATCGGCACCAATTTTTATAAAATTTGGAATTCAGACTCTTAAAAGTATTTAATTGAACACATGTTTCATGTTTTCTTGAATTCTTCCTCTAAGGGTGCAAATAAGGGGTTGAAAGTTTGTATAGAAAAATCTTTAAAACGCCACCGAGTATTATAAAAATTTAAATTTAGACTCTTAAAAATATTAATTTGAACATGTGTTTCATGGTTTTCTAAAATTCACCCCTAAATACGCAAGCGAAGCTGCGCGCATCCGCTAGTTATTTAATAAATAGAAACTGTTGACCGCGGGCCTTTTGAAGAAACTTTCGAGTTTTCAACTGTAAAATTTATTGGTAACTATTTTACTTGGAAACCACGGTTTCCAATTGTGACTTTTAGTGATCTTTGTGTGATTATGCATCAAAGATGGAACGTACCTATATAATTATATTTTAGGCAGAAAATTAAGAATTTTAAGTTTAGTTTAGGTTAAAAGTCATTAAAGCAGGGAAGGCAGAGGGACCCTAATGCTAGGTTACTTCGTTCCCAATATTCCTCCCAATTTTTGAAGCATTATATAAGTGTTAAGTAGCAGGGTAAAACCCCGTGTTTTATCCATCAGAGAGGAAAAATATTTTTTGTGAACTAGCAAAAATAAATATAGTAGAATTGACGCAGTATACAACGAATGAATGCCACTAGATTTTTTGTTAATTCCCTTTAACTTCTCTCGTCACAGCCTGCCAACCTTGTTGGACGTGTTCCAAAGCTCTTTTTTATCTAAAGCGGTGCCAGCTACTGTCTCGTTTTATTCCTGACTTACAATTCATTGTCATGCTTTGTTTGGACATGTCATGAAGACTAATAGGATTTTAAAAAATATATAATTTTACCACCCTAAATTATTTTTACATTTTTTTCCACTGTACGTCTTAAAGTCTAGGCAAACAAAGATGATTGTACTAGTTATAGAACAAAGGTGTAGGTACTAGTTATACTATAAACACTTACATACAAACATAACTAATATGGAAAAAACATGGAGTGGAATTGATAACTTTTTGGTCGATCAATAAAATACTCCCAAACTATTTCGATTGAGTACTGGATATACAAATTTTTGTTAGGGATTCGTACCTCCAAACGGATAGAACGGAACTAAATAGGATCGTTTTGTTATCCGTCTATCCGTCTGCTAAAATCATTTATTAATTAAATAAAACTTTCAAAATTGGATCCAAATTCATTTCTAGCAAACCAAAAGTACTTACTACTACGTGTCTTGAACAAGATACATAAGAATCGTATATTATTTAATTAATTTATCGTATATTATTTATTTAATTTATCGTATATTATTTATTTAATTCATTAACGTGAGCCTCATTTATTAAGCAGACCGCAGTTAAAGCCCTTCACAGAGGCTACGTACCATCTAATATCAAACAAACTTCCTACAAAGGGCTCTCTGACGTGTGAGATATTGTTCACACTTTGTAAGCTCTGGTTTTGTAAACGTACCTATATTATGATAATGTATTTAAAGTATAAATCCTCTTATATATTTGCATTTGGGTGTCAAATTTTAAGTTTATTGTGCAGGAAGATATGGAAGTTCAATACTATCAATATCTGTAGTTTCTTTATATCGATACTTGTTATCGGTGATAATGCGCGATCCAAATCTTATAAAACGAAACTTGGACTTATAGGGGGAGCAAAGTAGTCGTGTCCTTCTTTTATTTATTTTTTCTTTATTAATCGAAATCTAGTAATCAAGTCAAGTTTCTCATATTTCTCTTACAGAGCTATTTATATCACAAAATGCATACTTTTTAGAGAGTTGTTTTTTCCTTCTTTGACATAGTGTCTCTCCTCCTTTTAAAAACCTTTTGTGTACAAATTTGAGAACGTTTCGCATACGAACTCATGTTACAAAATGCCATATTACTAAGTCAAGTATTTGTGTGAATGCCGCAATCATTACGCATTGACTGTTTCTTGTTTGTTTCTGTAAATTTCACTCGGTTGCAGTCTCCTTCATTCTTTGATTTCTGGTAATTTATTAATTATCTTGGAACTTCTGGATATAGGTATATAAAGCTACATAAAACGATTATGTTGCACATAGGCCACATTGTGGTTCGAGGATCACTTGAACTAGTGGATTTAATACCAAATTTAGCTCCCTTTTAAGGCTTTTTATCGAGTGTCAGAACTTAAATAAACTCTAGAAGTTTCAGTGAAAATTTTGTACATATTTATGTACCGCCTACAACCTCGGTGCTTCTTACATTTGAGATATCATTAATCTTTGCATAAGAGACTTTCAAGGAGTTTTTAAGTATTTCATGTAGGTAAACATTTTTTTCAGCTTCACACTGTATCCCGCATATTAGGGTAGGCAGAGAAAACCTAATGTTAAGACATTTCCTTCCCCATATTCGGTCCAATTTTTCGAGACATTACACGTTGTACAATACAAAAAGTTTTCTTATGAAATGTTATTTTCATGGCGTTGGAAAGTTAATATTACCACCAGTCAAGTGCATTAGACAATTCAAGGCCTGTGTTAGGGTAACTTTACAATATAAAAATACTTATATTCACTAAAAATTGTCTGATTATAGTCAACTGGTAGTTTTTAATAGTACTCCTGGAAAAAATCACCTGTAATATTTTTTCGCTACAGCCCTTCAAAGTTTTTGATAAATTTTACCTTATTTTGAAACCATTTTTGTTTTCATATTATTTCTAAGATTAATAAGCCGATTATCAATTTTCTTGATGAATTCAATTTGAAAATCGGGTAACATACATGGGCATGAAATGGATAGGTACTGCGGTCCTATACCCTTAGACAACCGTTGATCCGTCAATCGTGTTACACCTGTATAATATATTGTGGTAGTATACATCTTTATAATATAGCCGCAGTAATTTTCCGCAGTGTATTCTAAGTTTGCCACTTCCAAAATTTAAAATATCAGTAAAAAAAATTCTGACAATTAAAGCTTATTACACTGTTCAAGAATATTTAGAGGACAAACATGTATGGAATTAATGTCTATTGAATGTAATGCAGGATAGCTGCCAACTAATGTAATAGATTGTACCATTGATTTTGAAAAGAGCAACTGTGGAGTTTCTTGCCGGCTCTTCTCAGCAGAACTGCCTTCCGAACCGGTGGTAGCTTTTTGTTCATATGTTCATTCGACGATTCAAAAGTGCTTATTATAAGTCTATTTGAATAAAGAATATTTTGAATTTGAATTTGAATTTTGAATCGCTATGTACAACAATCGCTATGTCATCCCAAACTTAAAACTTAAAACTTCCTCGTATTAACTGGTCACCTTCGCTGAAGGATAGCAACCACCACCACTCCAGTGCTATCGTATCCTCATCTTTTCTCCGGACTTCTGCCTGCCTTCTTGCTGTTTGTCCAGTCTCATATAAAACCGTCGTTTTTGATAGACAGCCGTAACACGGGGAACCTTAGCAATCCTCGACCACCGATACCGCAACCGTTACCATGGCAAGGCCGGTAGCGGGAACTGTCTCTCTCATTTGTCCCTTAATCGCTTTTAAAGACACCCACGGGATGATATGGGGGAATGTTGTTCTAACCCGCCAATCAGTTCTTTAAATGAGTAAGCTGCCATAACTAGTGAGAACAAGAGTCTCTGTTAAAAAAAATCTTTTAAAATCCGAGTGTTAAGGCATATATGCCTCGCCTATGTAATTATCTGTGAAAAATCCTGTACATTTCAATTTACACATTTATTTCATAGACTCGATATGAATCTCTTAAAGCACTTACTTAAGTACAAAGATATAAATTTTATTTAAATAAAATTACTGTAATAGAATTACTTACTTTGAGTGAAACACATTACTGCTAACAGTGTAAATATGCAGTAAGAGCTTAATACATTAAAAGCCTCCTAGATCAATTTAAGCTAGATTTGATTTGATAGATTTTATCTTATTTTTTTATTGCTTGTCTAATTTTTGCCTCGTCATACTTTTATAAAGCCCAAATATATAGACAATATTATTTTATCTTATATTATTTGAAGTTTCCTTTTCTTCCCAACTTTCCAATGTTCAGTATTGAATATTTGAATGGCTCAACAAATGTTGGCGTCGCGGACCACTCGTCATTTTTGGGCAAACTGACATAAATAACAAAGTTTAATTATTCACAGTTCGTGGGAAGCGAGTGCGGCGGAACTTTCGACAGCTTTACAAATGTTTACATTAAATTTTGCACGAAATCTATTGCTAAGAGTAATATTAGATGCTGACGGAATTGATAAAATTGTGAGTGTACTGTATTTGGTTTAGAAAGTTTACTGGTTTATCCTAGTTAAGTTTATCTTCTAAGATCTCTATACAAGTGTTGCTTACCTTCTATAACGTTTAAGTGCCATTTTAATTTTATCTGAAGATTTGCACCACCTAGTTGAAGAAAAAATAGAGAATTTATGATAATATAGTATTATAGCTTAAAAAATTAAACGCCACAGTGGAAATCACGCATCCACCATTTAACCGAAAGCCCACATTTTTATAGTAAAATACATTTCTACAAGTATATATATATAAAATAACGAAAACCAATACGATTGCTTATTTTTTTTCGATAAAATGCAAAGTAGTGCACACACAATTAGGCACTATAAACAAAAGAAGTAAATTGAAATGATCCCCTCCCTCTCTAGGTATAATTCCAGTATTTTCGCGCAAACAATGCCTCGCGCCGTTTTGAAGGTATGATGAATAGCCTTATGCATCGTATATAAGAATCGATCGAATCTTATTTGAACAAGAATATGATCGAACGCTTTTTAATATTTAGTCATTCTGTTATAATTTCTCGCTATTTTTTTAGCTTTCACGCTTTATCCCGTTTAAAAGGGTAGGTAGAGAAAGAAATAATTCGTTCTCCACTTTCCTAATTCGAGATATTGTTTATTGTGAGGCGGAAATCAACGACGCGTTTTATTTAATTAGAGCGAAAAAATGAACATCACTAAAAGTTGAGATCACTCAGCTACATGTCACATGCTAATTTTTTTTAGCCTCACGCTGTATCCCGCAAGGAGTAGGATAGGCAGGAGGAACCTGGGAACCTATTGCCAGATACTCCTTTCATATTAAGATAATTCCACTCCTCACTTTCCGCCTAATTCTAGAGGCATTGCGTCTATAGTGTAGTGGAACTTAATTTCCGGCTTTTCCTCGTTACCAGAGCAAATAAATGAAAATATTTAATTTTTCATTTCCTCAATTGGGAATCGAACCCACAACCTATCGCGTTACCATTCAAACACTTGTTCTCATTCACCACGACTGACCTTAACCAACTTACATATATTTATAAAGCTATATCCAAACCGATTATTTGTGTCTCGGGTGAATAATTTTGTTTGAGTGCTTCTCACATTGCCAGTTTCACGAAAATCTTCTTTCCAATTTTATATTGATTACTTTGGATAAAATGAATTATTTTATTCAATCGTTCAGTATATTTTCAATTTGGGGGATGAAAATATACGAGTCTTTATATTTAATAGCAGAATATTCAGAGGGAAACTAGTGTAATTTTTCGCCCATTGAGTTTCATCCGGAATTTAACGCCACACTTTATCTCATTACCGGAGTGAAGAATAGAAAGTAATTCATTCCCCCGAATGGGAATCAAACCCACAGCCGTTATTTTTAGATTTAAACGCCGTGTTGCTTCACCAAGGCCTAACACTCAAATTTCACATTATTAATACAAGAAGGATTGTAAGACATAATAAAAGTAAGATTTACTAAGGCTTTCCTAGATTCTCATGTATTCATCATCCGCGTTATCGGCTTTGCACTCGCGGGTGGAAATATTACCTTAGATTTTTTTTAATATAAACGACAGCCGTTATTTTGAGAACCATAATTAGTCAAGGAATAGATTTTTGTTTTCGTAAAACTCTTTTACTAAAAAGAGTTAGCAGTTAAGAAAATCGAATGGAAATCCAACTCAAAGCGTGTAGCGCTTACGGTTCACTACTACCCATAGATACTGCGTGTTAAGTGCTCAGTCAGTCAGTCAGCTTCACGCTGAATCACGCACACAGCATGGTAGCCAGAAGGAACTTAGTGTTAAGACACTGCGTTCCCTACTTCCCGCTGAATTTTGGAGGCATTGCGTATTGAGTGCCGGAACTCAACGGCACGCTTTGACTCGAAACCAGAGCGAAGAAACGGAAATACAAATTTTGATAAATATTTCATTTTCTCGAGTGGGGATCGAACCCACGACAGTCGCGTTACAGTCACACCCTTGTGCCGCTGCGCTACTACGGCCTCATACAAATTGTTTGTTATATTCGTTTATATCCTAAAAAGAGCTTCGCAAATCGAATTACCAACCTCATTCTAACAGCCATCAACTTTGTATTAGGTTAGAGGAGAGCGGCTCTAAAGGATTTTTCCCCGTTGTAAGTACATTTACATTCAGCTAAGGTGATTCTCACTTTAGAACGTCTCATTTAGTTTAACTGGCGGCATGTGTTTTAAAAACTTTTAGTTAAAAATCTTTTATCATAGCTGTCGTTTGCTTATTGTGAAATTGCTAGTTGCTTCTCTTACCTCTTGTATTTCCATGTTTTTAAATAAATTATAAAATATAGGCCTTCGAAAGGCCCTTGTGCCTAGCTGTTGAAAGATATGTTAGTGTCATTAAGTTTCTTTGTCTATATCCCGCATATACATTTATATAATAAGCGTAAAGCTAAAAATATATTGCGAACTATAAAATTTGTTACAAGCAAATAATAGCAATAGTAGTAATATATTTTTTTAATATAATAATATAATACAAAATTTAATAAAATCATAATTTTCAATTTCAACCAAGATCTAAATTAAAACTTATATCGTACTGTACCGAGGAAGTCGATGGCTTCTTGATGAAGTGAGCTTTTATAGCAGTTCTAGTTTATCGCCCAAGTTATCTCAGCGAGGCAAGGAAAGGATAGACCTTCAGTTTACAGTTTGTAAAAGTTATTGAAGTTACGTGAATAAATACAGTGCTTTAGATAGAATAGATCGAACTCTTTATATGCATTGAAGAAACCCGTTCTTTTATGTTAGCATCATCTGCACATGGCAGGTTAGGTACAGGAAACCTGGGAACCTAATGTTAAGACACTCAGTTCCTACTTAGATACTTTCGTTTCCCACTTTCTGCCGAATTTCTTAAACATTGCATGTTGATCGCATGAAACGCTTATCCCCTGCGCTACAACTGGCCTCATTATAAATCGGCGGAAAATGAGGAACGGAGTGTCTTGATAGTACATTCCCTCTGGCTACCCTGCTGTGTGCGGGATACAGCGTGAAGCTGTTTTATTTTTAATTTATTTTCTTAAACGCAAAGAGGAACTATTTAACGAAAATATAGATTAAAAATACAGCTACTGCCACATAAGTTTCTATTCAAGCTAAGCTTCAAGTTAGCCGTAATTTTAATAACGCTAGGTTAGATTACAAATATTTTCTTTCATATATCACATTTCCTTTCGGAATTTTAACGAAGGAATAATACGCTTCAAGCAGAATTTTCAAAGTTCCAAAGAGACGCGGGCGAAGCTAATTCAAGAAAAATATAAAAGAAAAAAATATTATACTTGGTCTATAGAACGGCACAAAGTGTCACTAATGTAATTCAATGAGTTGACGTCTGTTGAACTGGTCTTAGTAATGGAAATTAAAAATCGGGCTTGGAGAATTTTATAATGTTTCTTTAATTTTTGTGATGAAAGGATGAACTTAGAACTAGTAATTTAACGATCTTTTGATGGCTAGAATACCAATGAAAATATTAGTTTGAAATAATATATATCTTTAAAAAAATTTATTACCAAGCTATATCCTGCATAATATAGCAGGGTAGGAAGAACGAGCATGGTAACCTACGGCCTACCGTCGTATACATATACTACTAACGATTTCGTGTGCATAAAAAAAAGCTATTTTTAAAAAAATCCTTATTATTTACATTTAACCATAAATTCCTACAAGAACAACAAACAAGATTTTTGGAAAGAATACTAATGGCGTCTAGTCTCTCAAACTCCGCAACGTACTAATTACTTGAATATTGATGAAAGTGTCCAAAATTTCAACAATCCTCCCAATAAAATGGAATTGAATTCCACTCGTTACAGTACGGTCGACAAGTTGTGGCTGCTCGCATGTTAGGTTAGTACTGTGCTGTTTCGTGTTCCACTTGATAATATTACCAACTCTAAGCATAAAATAATTGAGTAACTGACAGACAAAGTAAGGAATACTGGTCTGGAGAAACAAGTGGAGAAACAACTGAGGAAAATACTGGGGGACTACTGGGGATACTAATGAGATTAGAGTGTTGAAATTTGGAATGTAGATAAGTTAGGAAATATAGAAGAACTCTAAGGATAAATTCCTACGGGAGCAAGAAAACAAAGTTGCGGGCGACAACTAGTATAAGATAATTTAGTTAACTTACTTAACTAAAAGTTAAAACAACCATATAGAGTCACGGAAATACGTAAAGTTCATAAAGATCATGATAAAGTACAATAGAATTATAAACTTCCAGGACGAGTCTACGGATATAAAAACGATACGTGTTCCTTGAAAGTTTGATACTTGCTCTAGTTAAGGAATGAAGACTGCTTGATGACTTTTTTATTTTATATAGGCAGGTACATTGTTGTTTATGACTTTAGTTAAAATTATTAAAAAAAATAATGTCATCTGCAAAGAAGTGCGTTAATTTCAGCCAGTAGGCGGAGAACAGAGTGTTAACATTACATTCTGTCTGTTTACGCATTTCTTATAGATGGCGCAGAGGCATAAACGTGCTCTGGTAACGAGGCAAAGCGGCGGCGTTTAGTTCCGCTACTCAACACGCATTGCCTCGAGATTCAGCGGAAAGTATGGAATTAAATCTCTTAATGGGGACGGATTTTCTAAACATTAAGTTTCCAGCTCCTACAAAGCTAAAACAAAAATAAAAAATAGCTATAACGAAATAAGTAACGACCTAAGTGACACTATATTTATCCTCTAGTAACAATATAAAATTAAAGGAACATCCGTATATTTTCATTAGGATTGTATTGAACAAAATGTATTGTAACATTCCATTCTATCCTTGAAATGACACTATACAGGGTGGAAGAGGCAGCGCTTCTTTTACTGAAACTGCATATAGGGTAAAATATTTCAAACCCAGAATTAAAAAAAATAATCAAGGTACCTCAACGGTTTCGACGTAGGATTTTTTTTTCATTTCACGATTTTTATCCATACCTGTATTTCGTGTCACGCACACATACGTAAACGACGTTGCCGCTTTGACAGGTAAGTGTGTGCGTGCCTATGTTATACTTTACAAATGGCGTTTTATTTTAAAACGATAATTTTATTATTTATTTTGTTTGAAAAAAAACTTTTTTATTTTTGAGAATTATTTTTTTTCCGAATTATATTAGGCTTTTATAGAGTAGTTAAAACTGTGGTTTCATTTAAAGTGGCGCTGACAATTCCACCCTGTATATTGTACGTAGCTTCAAATAACACGCGAACGTTCTCTTCCCATGTATGTGAAGAATTTCAATAGTTCTCCAAGGTTTAAACTGTGACGTATCTAAGTATTATATATTAAGTTGTGGCAAACTTTGTTGGCATTTTTGAAAGTCGGTTGAGATTCTTCTTATCGAGTTGTCTTTTTCGATGTCAGTCTTGGCGCAGAAGCCTCGCCATGCCTCGCGAGGAAATTAGATATTTAATATTTTCATTTCTTCGCTCTGCTGTCGATACAAAGCGCGACGTTGAGTTGCGCCACTCAACACGTAATATCTCTGGAGTTCGGCAGAAAGTGGAGGTCGGAATGTCTTATAACACTATCTAATTGAAAAAAAAGAATTGCCTTTTATAAATTAAATAGGAAACGAAAAGAGTTTATAGTCAAGTACAAAATTTGTACTTATATTTATTAAAACAATCTTTTTTTCTAATAATTTTAAGCAATAAATCCATACGTTTCCACTAAAAACTCCAATAACAGTAGAAAAGGATTACCACTGTTTATTCGCAGAAGCTATTACGAGCTGACGTACACGGTACACGCTGCGAGTATGTCGCTATTGAATTGTTTGGAAGCCGTGTTATGTCAAATACTTCTTGGGGAAGTGCACAATGTAAAGAGATAGCGTGTGAGTTTTAATTGAATATTGTAGGTTCAAATACGAGTAAATTGGTCGTTGTGGCGCAGTAGGTATGTGGAAACGCGAGTGAGTATTTAAATTTCTTTTTTTCTTTTTCTGCTCAGTTAAGCTCTCTAACACTGAAATCTTACACTATATTACACTTTTCATAAAATTTTATATGCATACGTACTACGTAAAAGCCTTCATGGTGTAGTGGCATAATGTGTGGGTTCGATTATCACTCGAAGGAATCAAATATTTAATATTTTAATTTTCTTCTTCCTTTTCTTCTTTCTTCAGTGAGGACTTTAAACAATTCATTGTTGTAAAAATGGAACCCAAAACCATCGCACTTACAGTTAGACGCTGTGCCAACGCGCCCGGCGGCGGCGGCCTGACGGTCTGTTTTATGTAAATTTAAAAGGGTTAATTCATATCAAGATGCGAACTATAGTTGTCATAAGGAAAAATATATTATTAAATAAAAAACCGCCTTTCGCTGCTTACAATGTCACAACTATAATAAAATATAAGGGTACCGTCTTGGAGCAGGTTATTTTATTTGTAGACACCTGGAAATGTTGGATTCTACTGCATATGTAATCCATCACTATTCAATTTTACATTTTGATTTTATGTACAAGCGTGCGAATGTAGACGAGACTGATTATGGGTTCTATTTCCACTCGGTATTCTTCATTTTGGTTGCTCTGGTAACGAGAAAAACTGCGGCGTTGAGTTCCACAAGCTAAAACACAATACCTCGAGAATTCGTTGGAAAGAAGGCAACTGATGGAAATGCAGTATCTTAACACTAGGTACCTCTGCCTTCCCCGCCCTGTGCGTGAGAAAAAAAATAATTTATATAAAATTTCCACCCAAAATGGAAATCAAACCCTTACCACTGCAGCATACAGCCTTTACAAAAAAACGTATTATTTTGAAAACAAAATATATCATTTAATCATAATTAGTCTCTCTCTGCCTATCAAATGACGACCGTATCGAGTGGAAGCCGAGCGACCACATTCGGAGTTATATTATCAACAAAAGGGGGGATATGTGACCGTAATCCGCTAGCATCATACGTTTATGAATTACACGAAACTCTCATTTGAACATAACCGCGACGTAGAACTATGATAGTCTAGAAGCGTCCTATAAAAATGGACTATTAAATATTTATTTTTTGTAGTAACGAAAATGCACTGCGCTAAAACTTCTGCGCTAAAACAATATCTTAACATATATATCCAAAAGATTTAGTAAAAAGCTTGTCAAAAGCTTATAAAACTACTTGACTCGCGGGTTCTTTTACCGCAACGTTCATATTTGTACGTTTCCAAATATCATCATAGGTTTTTAGATTTTATTATTCCGACTTCTTTAGTTATAGGTAGATGAAAATCACCACTCGAGGAAATAAATTATTGTTTTCATTTCTTCGCTTTGGTAACAAGGCAAAGCGCGGCGGCGGTACTCAACACACAAAATGGGCAACGGAGTGTCTTAACACTATATTTCCCCTGCCTCCCCTGCTGTACGTGGAATAAAGTATGAAAAGGAAGCTGAAAAAGAAACTATTCTAGTTTATTCATTCATCCACACAAGGGAGGTCGCGGGTGTGGTGCGCCTCACATTCTGTTTATTAATGACCGGCCTCAGTGAGCAGTGAGCAGACGTGCTCGCGATTTGACTCATTCTGTACTATTAATTTCATATTTTACATATGTTTTAGTCAACTTTTCGTAGAGACGCGCTTAAAAATGTAAATCCGTGAAATTCATGAAAATTCTTGAAAATTGCTTGTAAAGTTGGGAGAGGAGCGTCTTAACAGATACACTTTCCTCTGCCTATCCTTCTATATGCGGCATACACCGGAATTAGCAGGCATTGGCACCGGAAGCAACTTTAACAATATTCTATGTATTTGTAATATTGATAGTCAGACACATTCACTAAGGCAGCCTCTAAATATACTATCTATTTACGGAATTCAAATCCACAACCATCCCAAGCAATTATTTCCATTAAGCATCGCTGCCTGCCTTTCATTTAAAATGTCAACAAAAGGATCTTAAATTATAATTATAATATAAGCTATTTACATTTGTGGTCAAGTCAATGAATATTTCTTTGATCCCTCACAATTTTCACATACATAAATATATGTATGAGCCATACATGAATAATTTCATCCGCTAGATTCTTCAAATTAATCTAGGAACGGAACTAAATGAAATTTACCAAACTGGATTGGATAAAACCAACGAGACCGCGTTAGTTGATGTAGTCACGTAGAGAGAATGAGGTGGCGAAGTAAAAAGAATAAAGTGATGAAATAGTGATTGCGAAACGAGAAACGGTTGGACTAATCAATTTAGGAAATTTAATTTATTCAGATCTAGATTTTCTTAAAGGTTTTTTGTTCCTTTAGCTCTTAGGTTTTATTTGGGTTGATTCCATTGCGATTTCGTTGGGACGTGCCTGACTAAGCACAAAGAATGAAATTTCAAATCTCTTAAGTCACTCCGCACCGTCACTCAACACCCAAGGCATCGAGAATTCGGCAGAAATTGGGGAACGGAAGTGTCTTAATGAAATGAAGTGTCTTAGCACTAGTAGTGTCTTTCCAGGTTCCCTCTGTCCCAATATTCAAACTGTTAACCGTCCTTTTTTAAAGTCAGTTAAACATATAATTTAACTCCATACTTTATTGCCAAAGGAAAAAGCACAAGACTATTCGTTACGCGACTATGCATTTCGCGAAGAAATTTGAACGTTATCAAAGGCACTAACTGTTATCATCTACTGTCAAAGGAAAATTGAAAACGTAGTTTAGTGCTGAGGTGAAACAGAATTTCAATAGTGGATTCAAAATGGCACCCTTTATTTTGCAATTGCTATCAATTTCAATATTCACAGAAACAATTTCAAACATCAGTATGTTTTTATTGTTCGTGTATAGTTTACTTTAAAAAAATTTCTTATTTTGCAGCAGAGTATAGTCAGGCACAGCGACTGTAAAAGCGTTGGTTGTGGTTTCGATTTCCACTATGGGGCTAAAAAATATTTATATGTTCCTAGACACCGCCTAGACACTGTGACGAAATTACAAAAGGTTGTTCCTAAAATATTTTTAGTGTAGTTTGGAAAAGAATACAGTCGTATCACAGTCGTAATAAGTCGTGATCACAGTCTCACGCTTGTACCCTTGGGTTACGATGACCCTGTCTATAAAATTTTTTCATGAGTAATATTTCATAAAAAAGTAATAAGTAAAATGGTTTCATTTTGATTTTCTAACAATAACAAAAATTGTGCTTCCCTATTATTAATGTTTTATAATGTATTTTAACATCGCCAGTGGGCTTATAAACTTTAAAGGTAGAAAGAAGTCAGTCATAGAAATTTCACTCACGAATTTATATTTGGTATCCACTCTAGAAAATGTCGTTGATTTGTGTCGCCAAAGAGTAAATTCCTTGTTATTTCACGGATTCACCGTACTGCATTACGAAGTCTATCCCGATAATGCATATATAAAAAAATACCATAATAAAAATTATTTTCTTGTTGGGAAATGGAAGTGTTCACACTACGTTCCCATGTTCTCTCTGCTCACCCTCATTAAACAAAATATTGTCCACATATAAATATAATTTAAAAGGCTTTGCAAAGTTAACACTATAAATATTTTAACTTTATTCAAATATCTCTTTGGCCACTATTAGATACATGCTAGATGGATATTTACATTTTTATTATAAGTCTTTCCTTTGAGCGGTTTCACAGAGAGACAGAAACGAGCATTTAATATAAAAAGAGTGCCTTTTGAATGAATTTTTGCAGGTAGACAATATGACGTTTTATTTAATTAAATGTCCAAGTTTTAGTAGTTTTAAAATAATTCTGCGAGATATGCATTGAGATTGATGAAATATTTTCCTAGTACAAACTTATACGTAACATAATATCTATTTTGACGGAAACCGTAGCAGGAAGTAATGTGTCTCGATTCACCTTGAATACCAACAAATATACCTACATGAATAAAAAGATGGTAAAAATAAAATATATTTCACCCAGCTATGTTATTTGTTCTTTCAACGCCTTCGTGGCGCAGTGAAACAGTGGCTGCATGTTTAGACGATAGTTGTAGGTACAACTCCCAATAGGGAAAACTATTTATTTTCACTTCCGCTCTTTGCAGCATTAAGTTTCACGACTCAGCGCGTTAATTCAGATGTTAATGGGAGAACGGAGTTTCTTAACACTATAGATTAACTCTACCCTACTGAAACGGAAAAAACTTTACATAAAAATATAACATTTTTATTAGTTGATTTACACGCAAGCAAAGAAATTTAAGCGCTTAAAAGCCAGCAAAACTAAAACTCAGCGTTTTTCCAGCATTATTTTAAGCAAGAACAACTTATATCACACATTTTTCCTAAACATTTTCCCCGCGTAGAGTCATATTAGCATATTAATTGGCGCTACGTGTCGTGATTCAGAACGCAACCGAGCCTAGCCCTCTGCGCGAGCACTTCTACGAGCTACGAGGATTGTTTACACTCATGTACAAATCGAGGTGACGTGCCCCCTGGAAATATAATATATACACGTTTTATGATGAAACTTTCAGCCTTTGGAATATAGGGTTGTGTGGAAATGGAAATATTGTTTTTGAATTTCATATATTTGTTTTAAAGAATGTATTTTATAATTTGTTGTTTTTATAGTATTTGAACTTACAGGTTTATTAAGGACTATTTCAAGATCCCTTATACGCACCCAGAGAAAAAAAAGTGAGTAGGCATACTGTCTTACATATTAGACTAATAGTCCTCAAAATTTCAGCTTTGCTAAAATGATGTAGGTCTGACGACTCTGGGATCTTGGGCTATATAATTAATATATTGTACCAATAATTATTTTTTTCATTGCTTTTATCTTAAAAATATATAAATAAATTTGTTATTAAAAAAAAATACCCGTTATAAAACGTTATCACAAAAAACCGTATCCATGACACAGCCAAGTTTTTTATTATTACCATGTAAGTGAAAATATACTAGATAAAAATGTTGTTAAATTTAAAAGCAATTTTTTCCTGTTCCTTTATTATTAAATTTGCAATACATTGGATTAACAGTATGGGGCGTTATATTTCATACACTCAATTTCAATTTCATTTACTCACTAATTAGTGAACATGTTGTCGGTTATTTGTCGATAGAACATGTTCATTTAATGTTGCTGTATGTTTTGACATATTTGAAATATTATAATATTATAGTTTGATTATAGCTCGTAATATTCTTTAAATAGATAAATGTTATTAATAATATTTCAATAAAAGACAGAAAAAAAGATATAGCTAACCATTGCAACTATATAGTTAACGCGGCTAACACACTTGGAAGAATCCTTTACATACAGAATTTATTTAAAAAAATATACTACCTAATACAAACAGTAAAAGGACTCAATTGAAAAGACCTTTAAAATAATTAAATATTAAACCAACCTTTTAGTACCTATACAGTCTCTATATACATATATGTAGATAAATCAATACATAATATTCGCATGGACGCGCAACCAAGAACATAGACTGAGATCCCCGGGCCCCCAGACCTACGTCATTTTAACAAAACTGACATTTCGAGAATTAATAGTCTAATATGTAGTTAAGACAGTATGCCTACTCACTAACTTGAAAGTGGGGACCTAGCGCCAACTTAAGGTACTCATTCAGCTACGTTAAAGTAGAAAGGCTCGTTATTAAATGTTTTTAAGAATAATGTAAAAAATGTATATTTATTATTACCAGACCCTTTACGTGGGGATTTACTCGTACCAGACGTCTTAAAGGTTATATAAAATTGGGGCAAATGACGTTAAACAATCAAGTTTTTATAGTAAATATATTATTTACGGACTATTTTAAGACCCCTCATAAGCACCCCGACCAATTCGATGGCGTAATTATCTTCTCAGACAGAGATATACCGTTTTTTGGCGCTACCTCTGAAAGGGCCCCACTTTGAAGTTAGTGTGTAGGCATACTGTCTTACATATTAGACTAATAGTCCTCAAAATTTCAGCTTGGCTAAAATGACGTAGGTCTGTCGGCTCTGGGATCTTGGGCTAACATATCTCAGTCAGCGGTCATTAATTAATGTAACTACGCGGCCCGTACTGCGGTGTAACAAATTTAATATGATACTCGACTCTACCACACGTTTCATTTGAAATTGTAATTAAATTTTCAGTTTCCTATTTTATTTTTACAATTACCATTATCGTTAAAATTTCTTGCATAATAATTGTATAATTAATCAAAACATTTAAATTTCTCGCTTTATCCCGCGTATAGTAGGGTAGACAGAGGAAGCCTAGTGTTAAGACAATCTGTTTTCCATTTTTTGCTGAATTCTGGAGATATTAGCTACGTGTTGAGTGCCGGTACTCTAGCGCCGCGCTTTGCCTCGACCATAAAGCAAAAAAAATAATAATATTTAATTTCCTCGAATGGAGATCGAACCCACAACCGGTACCGTTTACAATCAGGCGCTTGTACCCCTGTGCCACGGCTAGTCTCAATTACTTATTATGTATTATTAAAAATGTCTGCCCCATATTCAATACAGGCATTTTAATATTTTTCATATTTTTTTTGACAAAGAATAATATTTAAATTTAAACGTGTATTAAATACAACTTCTCAATAAAACTGTATTGTTCGTTGATACAAAAGCACATTTCCAAATAAAAATATATTTATTGAATGTTTATTGGATGACGATTGAAATATGGTTTTCCCACGGCCATTGGGTTTTATTGTGAATGATACTTTTTACTCTGTGCATCGCGCGTGCAATCCGTGGATTTATAGTCTGTTAATATATTCGAGCCATTTTCAAATATTTTTCGTGCCTTGTTTATTATGTCAATAGCTTTATTTGTTTCGTTGTGAACTGTATTCATTGTTATACAAGGTGTAGGTACATTTTAAATTGTTTATGATTATAATGTTTATCAGTTAATGTTATGAAGATTAAATTTTACGAACACCTTTACGTTTTTTCACGAGAACCTGGGTAGGGAATGTAGGCTCAATTTTCAAGACGAGAAATTTAATAGTGAAAGTCAACACCACGCTTTAATATTTAATTATTATTTAACCTAAGTATCTCACACATAACAGGGTAGGCAGAGGAAACTTGGGAATAAGACAATCCGTTCCCATTCAGACGCTTCCGTTTCCCGCTTTGCCCAGAATTATGGAGACATTATGTGTTGAGTGACGGAACACAATGCCGCGCTTCGCCTCGTTACAAGAGCGAAACGAGGAAATTAAAATATTAAATTTACTCCAGTGGGAGTCGAACCCACGACTATCGCATTACAGTCGCTTGTGCCCCTCACGGCCCCCACGGCCTCATTTTGTTTTTTTTTCATATTTTTAATTAAAACATAAAACAATTCAACCAAAGATAACAAGCTTAAGTCTAAACAACACCGCGTCTACGAATAATTATAAAGTAAATAATTATCAAAATTTACATTAAACTCCAAGTGCTTGTACAAATTTAATACTAAATTACAGTGTTGGCATTTATTTTTATAATAAATCAACAGTTATACGTATATTTAAAGCTATTAAGCTGTATTTATTTTCATGTTTCGGATTAAAATTGTAATCTGGCAATGATTTCTATTCGAATATCGCGTGATCGATCAATTTCGTCGACAACTAATACGACGTCGAAATAAAATATTTTTTTAACAAAAAAAAAACCGATTTCAAAGAACGAACTAAAAAATATATTTTTACAAAAATTTTATAATTTTGAAGTCGGTGTCAAGCTAATGCTACAACAACCTTACTACAATATCTAATTACTAAGCCTGTTTGTTTTACTTGGCACCGATTTCAAAATCCATATTTATTTATTTATTTATGTTTATTAGGGAAACAAACAGAATATACAATTCACAAACATTACAGATTTTAAAAATAACACACAATCCAATCAAGTTCTAACATAAATATTACAGTTAACTAGAACTAAGTAAAATTTTCAGATAAAACACATGATAAAATGTACATATGAAATTAATGCACTTAAAAAGAATAATAAAATTTAGTCTCTGATTAATCTTCTATTGGCGAGTGATAATACTTTAAAACAATCGTTAAACTCATTTAAGCTGGTATGGTACTAGCGAGGATTGTCACGGTGAGAATGAAGAAGAACGTGTTCAGCTGGTTTTGTTCATGCTCTCTAGAGAAAGGAGGCCCCCAAGATTTCTGCGTGACCTTCCTTAATTATCATCGACGCCCTTTTCGAGGGTAAACCGAGCTCCCTGCCTTCCTCACCTTACCATTGACTGTTTTTTTTTTTAATTTTTGAGAAAAAATACATAATTTTGGAATATGTATAAATTAAAACAATATTTAATATTTATTTCATTAAAAAAGGTTCAATATTATTAAACGGTTTTATATTTAATTTTACAACGCCATCTATTGGGCATCATTAAAAATACAGGAGTATTTTAGTATTACTATCTAAATGTCACAGTTCTCATGATACACTTAAACGCTTGCTGAATTTTTTAAATGAAAAAAAAAAAATAGGAAACGAAAAGTGCGACACAGAAACAATAATATCAATTTAACATTATTAAAAAAAAAATTACAGAAGTACAGAAATATTATTGTGTTAAATATCGAAGTAAACTAATATATTTGTTTTAACCTAAAATGATTGTCTTATAATTTATTTTGAATTGCTAAGAAAGTATTATTACTTTCTTAGCATTTCACACTAACAATAATGTTTTTTTAAATATTTTTAATTGTATTTTTTACAACAATTTAAATTTAAAAATATAAAATTTATTTCTCTTATGTAAAAAATATATATATATTGATGTTTCAAATGTTTTAGCTCATTCACCAGCTGTATAAACATTTGTCCTTTATTACCCGGCCTATATATAAAATAAACCAGTGAGTAGTACAATTCTCTTTTATTTTGGATAACACATCTGATGGCTCGAATTCATGGATGACACTTAAAACATGCCAATGTTTACACATCAAACGTCGCAATCCTCTGATATGTGTACAAAAACTGATATTCACAATCGAATTACTGACAAGCTCTTGCAAGCTGTCGCAATTACACCGCTTACATACTTCTGTTGGTCGACGATTTGCAAAGTCGGCAAGCGTGTAAGCGTAACATAAAAAAATAGCTAAAATATATACGATAGGTTAAAATAATTAAAATAGTTATATAAGTTTTATTCATATATTGATTCATAAAAATAATTTTATTTATTTGTTTGAGTACTACCTTATATTTATTGGCCGAGGATGATATAACAAACATTAAAATATTTAATTTTGTCATAAAAACTATAGATAAGCTATATTATTGCTATATCAATGTATATTTCAAATAATTAGTAGTTTATAATTATTTTTATTTTTTTCATTAATGTAAGTGTGAACATTGTAATGTGCAGTGTACATCAACATGGCAGCACTGTTAAAGTGAGCCATCGCCCTGTTAACGGTGTCATGGCGGTTTGACTTGTTGAAGGGTTTTTTTGCAATAATTTCCTAGTTAATGTGCTTTTTAGCAGTGTAATCTTTGATTTCAGTTAATTATATCATTATAACAAAATAGTTAATAATGCGCGAATACAAAATAGTCGTGCTAGGTAGCGGAGGCGTGGGAAAATCCGCCCTGACAGTACAATTTGTACAAGGCATCTTTGTGGAGAAATACGACCCCACCATCGAAGATAGCTATCGGAAACAAGTGGAAGTTGACGGTCAACAATGCATGCTCGAAATTCTTGACACAGCTGGCACAGAACAGTTTACCGCTATGAGGGATTTATACATGAAGAACGGGCAGGGGTTCGTGTTAGTGTATTCGATCACAGCGCAGTCGACGTTCAATGACTTGCAGGACTTGCGGGAACAGATCCTGCGGGTGAAGGACAAGGACGACGTGCCTATGGTCCTGGTGGGCAACAAGTGCGACCTGGAGGCGGAGCGCGTGGTCGGCAAGCAACAGGGCGCGAACCTTGCCAATCATTTCAACTGCGTTTTTATGGAGACCTCCGCGAAGGCTAAAATCAGTGTGAACGAAGTGTTCTACGATCTAGTGCGACAAATCAACAAAAAATCTCCCAAGGAAGACACCAAAAAGAAAAACAAAAAGCCCATATCATGTCGACTGCTGTAAGGACCGCGGCGCTTCCGACGCACTAGGTATTAAATATTTAATAATTTGAAAGACTTCTATGTACCCGGATTTTGCTCTCAGTTCCAAAAGTTAGTAACTAGGTCAGGTGAGCATGGTTGGTTATTACCCTGAGCATTTTGCAATGTGCATTTGTTGAGCTGACGTCCTCAAGTGCTATAAATGAGTGAAAAATGCATCACAGATCTTCACCGTTAGTGTCCATGTCCCGAGCCGCGTATAAAGTAGGCGTCTACTTCCCGGTTTGTGTATTTATATGATTAGTTTTTGTTTGAGGATACCTACTAAGATTCTGTGTGTGTTTTGCTCTCAATATTCCATTTTGTATAGTGTGAATGATGCCATGTTCAGAAGTTTACTTGAATGTCCTATTAAATATATTAAACTTTGTGATTTCTACCCGTATAGATGGCTATAATGATAAAAAAATTATATAATTAAATATAAATGCCTAAAGTCTTTGCTCTTGTATTTTTACTGAATATTTCAACTTAACCAGTTTTGTGGGAGATAATAAACTATGTGATTATTGTTAAAATTTTTGCTTAGTTCAGACAATGAGTAATTATAGTGAACTGAATAGTAATTAAACAAATTCTTTGACCATAAAACCTTGTCCCGTGATAGCTATAAACACTTTGCACAATTTTGTTTTAGTTAAAGAATAGTTTGTTAGTAACATCTTTGTTATATTCATTTGTTTTTGGGAAACAAATCATAGTATGAGTAAGCAGTAGGTTATGTATTTGATATTGTTTGTAGTTATCTTTGATGCAGTAATGTATCAAGATTTGTACTATATAAAGTTGTACAAGGGAATTATATAAATTTAACATATAGTTCATTTTATAGCATCCATAATTTTAGAATTTTCAAATATGTCTTATGGATCTTATATAAAATTGAAGCAATATCTACAAAATTAGTTCATATGAACTAGAGATAAGATATGTTTGTAGTGTATCCTGCCAAATAAGGGGAGGGACAATATAATAGCACTGTAAGTAGGATGGTATGCAGCTGTGTAATTGTATCCATTGGGATACTTTTGTCATTTTGATATTTGTTAGATAGTGTTTGCGGAAACATTGCAGTTTTGCTTAGTTATTTATTGTTCCTGTCTGAACTAAGCAGATAGTTATAGCATTTATTATTATAATTTGATTTACAAACTTCTGAGTGGCCAGAATGTAAGGTTATATGGGACCTACTGGGGTCCCAGTTTGTGCCAGCGGGCCTTAACCAGTGTATAATGTTTAATTATTAAGAATACATTAAATTTTTTCAGATATATTATTGTCTTGTTATATAATACAAATGTATCGGAAAAGTTAAATATGCAACACCATATAGGACTCCATAACTTTTGAACAAATCTTAGTGAGCCTTAGGTGAGTGCACCCCACCAGCGTAGTGACCTGTCCGAGACTATTCCTTAATATGAAATTGAAAATTAAAAAATAATAATAATAATATCGTTATTGTAAATGGAATAAAAGTTTTATGATTACTGGCTCATTTAATAAATGTGAATTACCAGCCTATGTGTTGCTACTATGAGAAACTTTGTTAAAGTAATAATTATAAATAGGTGTTCAAATATTGTTAAATTTAGATGTTTCCTCCATTTTTGTCATTTCTGTTAATTAAGGTTATACTTGCACAAGGATATTGGTATTGACTTGATCTGAGTTCAATTAATTATATTTTTATATATATATAAATAATGTGCGAATTAATTAATAACTTGTATATTTTTTATCTTTTCAATCAATAATCGACATGTACAATTTAGTTTTCCTTTATTTTCTTTTTTTTTGCAAATTTATCAATAAAACCAATTTTAAATATTCATGTTTTGGGTTGTGTATTCTTTGCTCGCTCGCGAGTGTGTCGTCGATTTGTTCTGGAAGCGGTGAGTCACGCCGGCGACGGCAATTGACTCGGAATTTTAATAGAATTTAATTAAATAAAACAACAGTTCATCTACCACTATTTTATTATTGACATGTGTATGTAAAAAAACCGTTTGTTACAACGCGTAAAGTACGGTCAATGAGTCGTGGCCACCTAGGAAATGAATGCGCAAATATTTTAGAACTCATTACTCTAGATTTCCAGTAAACAGAAAAAGTTCAAATACACTAGCTTTAGCTTCAAGTCGGCCACAGCTCTCCAACCGCACTATACAGGGTATAGCTGGTACAACTAAACTACAGACGTTCATACAATGGCAGTGTGACGTGGCGGGCGTATGTCGACATTCTAGTAACACAAGAATTGACACAGTCCAATGATAAACGAACACAATACGCCTTCCTCCACTACGACCTATAAAACAAGCGTTCTAATTATAAGATTACACACAGTGTTGGGTTACGCGCGTCCCGTACGTGTAACAAGGTCTAGCGGATAGATCGAGTTCACGAGGTACACGCATCACTTACAAACATACATATTATATTATATAAGCGTGGGAGCTAAATCTACATACAATCGCTAAATTTTGGTGCTTAAAGATATATGAATAATTTTTTGTGTAGTCGTTGCTTTTTATCACCGAGCCCAATGTGCTCTTATCAGCTCTAAACATATTGGGGTCGTTCATCTGTTTGTTGCACATTTCGCTTAAACGTGTCGCTCCGTTAAACACCCACATGTGATATCATTTTATCGTCAACATCAAACAAAATTCTGATAAGTTGATAATAATATAACAAGAAATGTTTAAATTAGTGAGACAGAAGTCAGTAAGACAGGCCTCGACTTTACCTTTTAACAGATATGTTCGTGTGAACAAAATAAGTTCCACTACTCGACACGCAATGTCTCCGGAATTAAACGGAAAATGGGGAACGGAGTGTTAACACTAGTTTCCCACTGCCTTCTCTAATGTATGCGGGAGCGTGAAGCTGATTTATTTTATTTATATTTGAATTAATAAGACAAAAGTCAGTCAGTCAGTCGTATTTGCTAGAACAAAGGTGATTCGTGCAAATAATACCAAAAATCGTTACACATTCATTAACGCGGTTATAATTAATACAATTATCCTCGTTCGGTTTCCCTCAACGTGACGTCGCGGCCCGATCATTACTATAAATAATATAAGCGTGTTTGACGAGGCGGAAAAGTTGTTTTACATGTACGTAGGTATATGGGAACAACATTATTATAATTTGATCTAGTTCTGTTTTAAAATTTGCTTCTAAATTTCGAAACATTGCCGTAGGAGTTTATTTGGGCGTGATATGATACATTATCTTCTTTATAGATTTAACGTTGTATCATATAGAATATGTCGTTGTATCTCTGAGGGAACCTAGAACCTAGGTTGTAACCTAGAGTTGAGACACTCTGTTCCTCACTTCCCATCAAATTTTCAAGACAGTGTGTTGCGGAACTCGACTTCCCCGAAGGGATGATTGAACCCACAACTATCAGTTTTACAGCCACACACTGGGCCACGATGACCTCCACGATAAATATGCATGATTATGTTAACACCTACCCACATGTTCAATTTGCCTTATTAGTTTTTATTGGAGGGGTGTCGACTGGGTCTAGGGTCATCGAAGGCCGCCTACACGAGAGGGGCCAAGTGGGATGCTTCAAAAAATCGAGATAAAAGCGCAACATTTTGTGAACGAGTTCCAATATGGTTATAGCTGTGACGTAATACGTATAAAAAAGAAAGTTGCTTGTTCAGAAGTACTTGTAACGGTATTTTATCTTTAGGTCGCGACAATTTACATGAATAATATAAATGTATATATAAAAAAAACTAAAAACAAATCTCACTGGTTGACTAGACTGGTTGGTTGAGTCATTTATAAAAAAAAACGCTTCCGCAGAACTTCCGGCTAGAGCGAGGTGACCTTAACACTGATATGTGAATCATCGTTTGAATCACAATACTAACTAAGATGGTACTAAGAAATTCTTGGGATTACTTCTAATAACTAATTACGTATACATGTACATCGTCGGCAGAATGTAAACTTGCTAGATCAGTTTTTTGTTTTTTCGTTATGTAAATTTTTACAACATTCGAAAGTATAAAAAAAATACAGAATTGACCTTTATTTTATTTCATTTAGTAGAACACGAATCAATTTTCGATATTGTAAAAACCTTTTAGGTATATACTCATAGTTAAGTACGTTTTTTGTCTCTCTTGCTTAATAGGCTGTTAGCAGGTTTATACTCAAAGCTGACGATACATAAAAATAAATATTATAACTAATTCCACAAACTCAATATACTTCTCCATCCTAAACAAAAACATACTAAAAAATATATATATATAATTATTTTTTGTTTAAAGATTGACAAGCCCATCTTTTTTAAAGAATAAAGATACATTTCCCAAGAGTTCTATTTAAAATTCCTTTTGAGTTGCCAAACTCACGTTAATGAATAACAATGCAAGTAAACAAATGTGGCCATGTGCAGCACTGACCTACTGTGTAGGGTCATAATTTACATAAAATAACTTTTTAAGCTAAGTGACCTAAATATCTGGTGCTTTGCATAAACAAGCTTGTTTATATTTATACTTTTATTTAGAAAATGTTTAATATTTTCAATGGAAACGAAATAAGCTTGTTGGTGCTGTTAAATATTTTTATATGAGTATATTGGTTTTGCTGAAAATAAACTTTAAACTTATATTTTTTATTAGAAAAAAGTTTCAAATTAGGAATAAAATGCAAAGTAAACATACATTACAAACAATGATTTTGAACTACAACATCTCCAGTTAGTGTAAGCCTACTGAGCCATATGGCATAAAAACAACAGTTTTAAAGCAGAATATAAGTTATAGCTCAGTTTAAATATCACTGTGACCACATGTAACTGATATGATAACACACTGATTACATTTCCATATTCATAAAATGTAACATAAATAGTTGAGATAAGTGAAGGAGAAATGAGTGTTGAAGCAATATTTGGGCAATTTTAAATTGTTTTCAATCTTTAATTTTATTCTAGGTTAATATTTTTGTCTCAAAAAATCTATTGTGATGCTAATAAACTATTTATATTGCAATAATAATAAAATTGGTAAATCAGCAAATATTATATAATATATAGAATTTCTAAAATATAATAAATTTAATACGAAGCCTCAATTAAAATATATTTGTAGCACTTCCCATCTGTTCAAACAAAATGTGAATTTGATATACATGCAAATTTTTCTTACGTCATATCCAAAAACCATTCTATTTTAAATAGAACATATTATAAGGCTGGATAGACAGTGGTAAAAATATATGTTGAAAATATATATTAAAAAAGTAAACAAAGCAAGATTTTAAGGTGCACCTTTGTCACTTTTTAAATTGCAGGAGACTTATCACATTGTATAAATAAGCAGTATTTCCACATCTATTGACATATTTAATTTGTATGTAAAATGCAATTAAGTCTTTGTTGCACCAAATGAGCTATATGTAGTAACATTTAAAAAAAACACAATCGCGATTTAAAATTCTATAACATCTGATTCTATAAAATTTTAAAGAAAATTAAAAAATAAAATATAATTATAATAGGAAAAATCAAGATTAATAGGAAAAATATTTTTAATGACATGCATTCTGTAATTAGTTAAGACTTTA